>JADBJO010006686.1:85000-111147 GCA_016801955.1 Conus betulinus | reverse complement strand
AGATCATTTCTATGTGAATTTAAAGACAGATTGACTGCATGCAGGTAGCAAGAATGGGACTTTCATATAAAAAATAGCGGTAAATTTGCCATGTACTGGACATTTTGTTTAGTAGACGATGTCAAACTTTATCTGCGAATGGATTTAGGTAACACTTGAAGTTGCTAATGACTAAATTTAGACCGTGAATTTTACACATAGCACACCAATAGTAATTTTACAGTAAATATACTGAGATGGATTAGATTTGTCCACTATGCAAAAAAAGAGAGGAAGACGAACTACATTTTGTTTTTTATGCTGCTGTAAATTATCCAGTCTAAGAGCACAATGTATACAAAGTTTTCCCAGGGATCCCTGTCAGTTTCGGTCAAGTCTGCTTATGGCATCTCGGAATGAAAGCAGAGTCGGAAAATACTCGCTTTTCAAGGCAATTCTGTTTAGGTCAGTTACGACTTAGTGAGAGAGAGTCTGTACAATCTTTTTAGTGTTCTGTATAACTTATACACTGTTGTGCTCACAAAATCCCCTTCCCCTGTGTGTGTGTGTGTGTGTGTGTGTGTGTGTGTATTGTGTGTGTGTAGAAAGGAATTCTGTTTGTGTGTGTGTCGTAGAAAGGAATTCTGTTTTACGGTCACACATATAGTGATTGCGGACTCTAAATAACATAGCGTTTACAATTTTAGACTATTATCATAAAGAAGAAGAGAAGACGACGATATGGTTACACATAGAACAAAAATAAAGGGCCCAGTGTCAGCACTTGGTATAACACCATTCAAAAAGGGTTTCGTTAGTTCACAATCAAAAATCACATGTTGAAGTGAAAGATCCCCACGACATACACACTTAACAGTCTGGCAATACTTGGTTCGTAGGGAATTACATAAAAGTCTAAAAGTAGGCTTGAAACCGGTCGGCTAATCGACACAAAGTTTGACAGAGTTTGCTGACGAGGTTTTGATGAGGAACTGTATTGACTCCAGAAATTCCCTCTCGATTATATGACTAATTTCCTTGTGTGACAAAGGACAATCAATCTTAATACTACCCAATATATTCTTTGCTCCCCTTTTTGCTGCTCTATCTGCTTGATCGTTAAAAATGAAGGAGGTGTGCGATGGAACCCAAGAAAATTACAACATTAGTACCTTTCATGTAAAGACAGTGCAACATGTACTTAATCTCAAATAATAATCCTCTCTCTGTGTATTTTCATAACAATGCAAACTTTTTAATACTGACTGTGAATCAACACAAAACAGGATATTAAACATTGAGACTGGCAAGGAAATTAAATAATTTAATGCCATCAGGACAGCAACAAGTTCAGCTGTAAAAATGGAATGACCCTTACCTAAATAATATGATTTTTTTTCAGCTTTGAAATCTGGAATTACAAAGCCAGATCCCGCACTACAATCATCAAGAACTGAGCCGTCACCAGCCGCCGTGCGAAGTGGTTAGCGTCGCGGACTCCCCGGCTGGGAGGTCGTGGGTTCGAATCCCATCAGAGTCATGTGGGTTTTTCTGCCCCAACCGGCTTCTACCAGAGTTGAGTTTGCTGCGGACTCAGTTGGGAAGACTGGGACCACACGGTCGAGTCTCATCCACTTAATGGATGCGCGTTTCTGAGAGTGTTGCTCAAATTTCCTGACCAACACTGCAGGTGCCTATATCTCTCGGGCCTGGTGACGCCGGATATATATTATGAAAGGAAGCGTAGAGTACAGCCCTGTCATGTAGTCTCAGACCGAAATGGAAATCCGCAGCATCATCTCAATCAATCATCCTCATTCTCATCGATCAGCATTTTTAAAAATGTCTCAAAATTCTGTGGCCCTTCATGCCCTGCTCTCATGGTGACCCTCAAATTTCGATGTCCTCTCCACGTCTGTGGCTTGGTTTGGCTCCGTCGGGGTCACCGGTATCGGCGAGTCCATGGGGGCTGTCGTTGGACGACGGACGCGGTGGCGCCCTGGAGGGAGAGCTCACTCGCGCGGCTCCGTGGACTAAGCAATTATTGTCGTCAGTAGGGGGCTTAGTAGGTGGTGTCCTGCGTATGTTAGATCAGAACAGGCGCCACTGAACACCACCGAAGTGACTCGGCGGCAGTGCAGTGTCTCCTCCGGTGGGTTGCCTCTTGACGATTTGACATTGACTGCTCCCTGTGGATTGCGGTGGCGGGGCTGCGCGCGTGGCCGTCCGGGCTGTGGCTGCGGAGGGGGGTGTCGGAATGAGCGGCGGCGTGGGTGCACTGCCTATGAGGTGGCGGAGAGGTTGGGACAGAAAAAAAAAAAAAAAAAAAATGAACTGAGCCGTCAGTGTATACTTTCAAATAGTTGTAAACTTTTCTTCCATGTCAATTTTGACAGATGCTGCTAACACATGCGGCGACATCGCTTTATTTAGATCAGAAGAAAAAATGTTAACTTTTACTTCCGTTAGTTCCCAAGGGGGTACCGGCGGAACCAGTACGCGAGGCGCTACCTCGTGTGGTTAATCTTTGATGAATTAAAAACGTCTGAAACATATGAACGAAGCGTCTCTAAATTTGAATTTTTCTGTGCATTTTTCGAAAAATCAATGTCGGATCGTGTATTTAACTCTTCAGGTCGTCCGCAGCAATCCGTCTCACTACATATTTTACAGAACTTATTTTCCTTTCTTCATCAAGTGGCAAAAGGCCTGCTATCTTATAAACTTCAGAGGACTTAGTGTGCACAGGTACACCCAGGGCCAACTTACAGCTTTACTGTCAATTCTTTGAAGTTTCTTTAAATGCGATCGCGGAGCAGAAAAGAATACTTCCTGTCCGTAAGTCAATCTTGATCGTACAAGACTGGTTGCTAAATGCAACAAAACTTTGGGATCCTGTCCCCATGGAGAGTGACTGACAATTTTTAGAAAATTGAAACTTTTAACCGCTTTAGTAACAATCGAGTCAATATGTTTTTTCCAGTTTAGTTTTGGTGTAAGTAGGACACCTAAAAATTTTACTTCAAGTTTATAAAAAAATTTCCCGTCCTCCCAGAAAAAATGTAGGCAAGTTACTTGGGTTATATCCATTGTTAAAAAAGAACCAAATGTGTCTTTTCAACAGAGAATTGAAAACCGTTCAAATGCATATAACTATTTAATTTATCCAGCTCGTTCTGAAAGAGCTTCTGAATATAATTTATGTGACGTAAAATTGTTCTTTTCTTTAAAGATACATTAATCCATATTGCAATGTCATCAGCATATTGAGCTACCTTGGTATATGATGAAAAACATGTATATAAGTCATATGGCATTACGTTGAATAACAATGGGGAGATTATAGAACCTTGTGGAATTCCATATTTATAGATCTTGAGGATGATAAAGTCACACCAACTTTGGTCATTATGTGTCTCCCACTTAAAAAGAATTTCACATAATTGTAGACGTGACCAGAAAGACCAATTTGTTTTAATTTATACAATAATCGGCTGTGCCACACTCTATCGTAAGCTTTAGTAAGATCAAAGAAGGAAGCAAGGACACTTTTACGTTTAGAAAACCGTTTCTTAATTTGAGTAGTTAGTCGTGTCGTGTCAGGTGATCAATTGTACTTCGTCCTTTTCTAAATCCAGCTTGATGTGAAGAAAAATACATCATTTTTATCACAGTAATAGGCCATTCTGAAATTTACTATTTTTTCCATGACTTTTCCAGTATGAGACGTGACTGAAAATGGTCTATAACTAGACGTCTCAGACCGAGGCTTGCCCTGCTTTAGAATAGGAGTCACAATAGAGTCTTCCACATATCGGGAATTTGTCCACATTCCCAACATTTGTTAAATAATTTATGTAAAATGACTATCCAGTTCTCTGGTAAATGGTTTAACATAGTGTAAGAAATCCCATCCAAACCAACCGAAACCTTTTTATTTCCCAACAGAAGGATAGCATTCCTGACTTCCTGTAAAGATATTGATACATTTATAGTACTATTGTTGTTTGGTACAGGATCTTTATAGTTATCAGTATTTTTTTTTCTTTCAATCTAAACGACTTTTGCTCATTAGGCAAACATTCCATACAACATGTTTTAACGTACATAGATGCAATTCCTCAGCCTTTTCTTTGGGGAGATAGAAATTCTTTACTTGTTGTTTTGATCGGGTAATCTTGGAGTTTAATGCCCGATTTCATTTCTTTCACCTTATCCCAACACCTTTTTCAAGTCTTTACAGTCAGATACTTCATTTAGACAGAACTGTGACCAGTATTGTCTTTTTGCTTGCGCTGTAACTCTGTTTGCTTTTATTTTTGTACTGCACATTTCTTTATGAGCTGCATCTTTTATCTCTTGCACAGGAACTTTTCTAACTTTTAGCCAATTAAGATAAGCTAATGTTTTTGCTTTAACAGCCTCCTCGCAAGCCTGATTCCACCAGACATTCCCTGAGAGTGTTTCACACCATTTTTTTTATCCTTTTTTTTTTTTGGAATAGCGAGAGCAGCAGCCTCAAGAACTGCTTTCTGAAAGTTATCAAAAAAGATGTTAACATCCTCACAAATAACTTCACTCTCAGTCTTCTCAGTGAGGTAATTTTGAAAAGTTTCCCAATCTGCCTTTATGTAATTAAATTTTGTATAAACATCTTCACCACTAACTTTGATCCAACGGATTCTTTAAAAGATAAAAGTATTGGCACATGGTCACTACTTAGTGGGTCATTGGCTGTATCCCACTTTGCTGTTAATGCTAAAGCAGGTGAAACAAAGGTAAGATCAAGCGCCGATGCTCTATGATGGGATATGTCTGGGATGCGCGTAGTTCTACCGTCGTTAAGCAAAATTAAAGATGAATCCACAACAGTTTCCAGAAAATCAGGGTGAGAAACTATTTGACAACCTTTATCCCAGAAAGGAGCATGAAAATTGAAATCGCCACCGACGATCCACTTTTCTTTTAGAACAGTTTAGAGAACGTAACCAGTTAATTTTTGCCCATCAGGGCCCTTAGGGTAATAAACTGATGCAAAATGTAAAATTTGATTGTTTGAAACTTTCAATTTATAAAGGATGCCGACACATTCACCGTATCTTTTGTAAAGGAAAGAGGACTAACGTATGTGTAATCTAAACCACATTGTACATAGATAGCTGTACTAGCTTTATCAGAATCTTTGCATATATGATACATCGGGGAATAGTAATAACCTTGTAACTCTGGCAACTTCTGTTGGGTGACATTTAGGGACTGAAGGAGAAGTACATGATGAAATTTACTAGAAAGATGCATACACAAATTATCAATATTAGTTGACAAGGAACGTGCGTTCCATTGTAGAACCGACAAATTATCACATGTGTGTTGTTCTTTTTCTTCCTGGTCATATGTTAACCTAATTTAATGGTGGATAAGTATCATATAGGTGACGCAGTACAATAACCAGATAAAACTGCGAAAAGCAGACGTTACCCAGACAACGGGGGGGGGGGGGGGGGGGGGGGGGGTGGTGATACTTTGGAGATTCTTTTTCTCCACGGGGCTGCTCATAGATACGTAATTGCCTATCATGAACTCTTGTATGTTGATTTTGGGGATGACAGGCTATCACGATGACCTCTTACTGAAAATTGCTTCACACAATAGGATGATTGGGCCCGATGCTGAACAAAAAACGACGCCCGAGCAGAAAATGGCAGATGGTTGCGCTGTTTAACATCCGTAGGCGTCAGCAGAGTTGGACATTTTGTTGGCTAGCCCTCTACTAGGAATATGACTGCTGGTCGCCATGTTGACCAGCTGATGACTTCAGGAAAGATGACTGCTGATCGCCATGTTGATCAGCTGATGACTTCAGGGAAGATGAATGCTGGTCGCCATGTTGACCAGCGGATGACTTCTTGGGGAGGGAGATGACTGCAGGTCGCCATGTTGACCAGCAAGATTACTTATTGGACGGTGATGACTGCTGGTCGCCATGTTGACCAGCAAGATGACTTTTTGGACGGAGATGACTGCTGGTCGCCTTGATGACCAGCTGATGACTTCTTGGAGGGAGCTGACTGCTGGTCGCTTTGATGACCAGTGGATGACTTCTTGAAGGGAGATGGCTGCTGGTCGCCTTGATGACCAGCGGATGACTTCTTAGAGGGAATTGACTGCTGGTCGGAAGGTTGACCAGCAGATGACGTCATGGAGGGAGATGACTGCCGGTCGCTATGTTGATCAGCTGATGGTTCTTCAGGGGACAATGATATGAAATTTTCATAATAGCCTTCCGTTTGAGTTGAAAAGGAAAAGAATTTTACAGCAGTTTGTGTAGAGATTCGCAATCAACACTACAAGCATTCCTTGCAATGTCTGCATAAGATTTCTGATTAACGGCTTCAGCTTTGCTTGACGATAGCCTCTTGAAACGAAATATAGTTCTCTGATTTCGAAACATTCACTTCTTTGGCCATTTTTTTAGCAGGACATCCATGAAAAAGCTGATGAATGGTCACCTTTGCAGTTAACACAGAATCTGTCCAAGGTGCAGTTCTCTCGGGTGGGGGGGGGGGGGGGGGGTGATGACTGACCACATCTGCTGCATATCTGTACTTCACTTAAACAGTGTTTCTTGGTGTGTGTGTGTGTGTGTGTGTGTGTGTGTGTGTGTGTGTGTGTGTGTGCGCGTGTGTGTGTGTGTTTGTGTGTGTGTGTGTGTGTGTGTGCGCGCGCGCGCGTGTGTGTGTGTTGTAGTATACCTTATCAATGCTCAATTCGTCCATTCCTGAAAAACAAAGATGGCGATCTGTCGCAGTTCTGTAGGATTTTTTATATAAAACTTTCAGAGAAGAGGACACATTTACCAGATGAATGAATTTTGTTCTCCCGAAAACCGACTAACACTCATCTTTCATTCTCTGTACGAGTTTTTACGGATGGACATTTGCTTCCTGGTTTTAGTGCTGTAACTTTGGATACAAAGCACCCGGGTTTATTCATGTATAAACATTCAGTATTCGTAGTGATGTATGGTGCACTAACATTTTCATTCTTAATCAAAAGAAATGCACACACGCGCCCCTTTCCCTCCCTGCCACCCCCCCCCCCCCCCCCCTCCGCACGCAACCTTACGACTGCAGTGTGTGTGTGTGTGTGTGTGTGTGTGTGTGTGTGTGTGTGTGTGTGTGTGTGTGTGCGCGCGCATGTGTGTTGTGTGTGCGCACGTCCGCGCAGAATTGCAATATTTTTCAAATACCAAACTTATACATTTTTCTATGTTTTTGATAGACACTCACACTGTATACACTGTCTGTGTGTCCCACTACTGATGGACATTCGATTGCTGGTGTTGGTATTTTTGACCTTTGACACAAAGCGTTTGGGTCTTTGATATGTTCAGTTTGGTGTGCTGTCTCTCTCATTCAGTTGTATTTATCCCTCATACACAAAAAGGACACGTCTAAAATCAACCAGAAAAGGCTACACACAATACCTCTAATGAAGTTAAAATCACAGATTGAGAGAGAGAGAAGAGAGAGAGAGAGAATGTGCGTGTGTGTATTTGTGTGTGCCTGCGTGCGCGCGCGCGCGTGCCTGTGTGTGCGTGCGCGCGCGCGCGCGCGCGCGCGCGCGCGCGTGTGTGTGTGTGTGTGTGTGTGTGTGTGAGAGAGAGTGTGAGAGAGAGAGAGAGCGTGCGTGCGTTCGAGAGAGCGAGCGACTGACTGAGAGAGAAAGAGTGAGAGGCAGAGCCAGATAAACAGGTAGATGGACAGACAGACAGGCAGACAGATTGACGGACAAATAGAGACATTGAGTCAGTGTGTGTGTCTGTGTGTCTGTGTGTGTGCGTGCGTGAGTGCGTGCGTGCTGCGTGTGTGTGTGTGCAGGCGTGCGTGCGTGCATGCGTGTGTGCGTGCGTGCGTGTGTGCTTTCGTGCGTGCGTGTATGCATGCATGCGTGCGTGCGTGCGTGCGTGCGCGCGCGCGCGTTTGTGTGCTTGTGCTGCGCCAATGTAAGTAGATTGAAAGTATTCTGTGCGTGACAGCAGAGAGAGAGGGGGAGGGGAGGGAGGGGGGGAACAAGCAGCCGTATGATACAAACTGATAAATACTTGTATACTATCAAGCAAACAATAAGCATGCTTAATTTCTCGGTTGTCATTACAAAAGTTTTACGTATAACATTTAAAAATGCGAGTTAAAGTTTGACAAATTAAGAGAGAACGTACCAACGGACTAACGTGTGGCAGACTGGCAGAACAAAAAAAAAAAACACAAACAGAGAAACAAAAAAGACAGACAGACAGACAGACAGACAGACAGACAGACAGACAGTTACAGATAAACAGACAGACAGACAGACAGACAGAACATATTCATAACCATTTCTGATTCCGTAGTCTCTTCCAAAAATGTGCAGCAAAGAAATTGCAGGGACATTTTGTAAATATTGACGCGCATGTTGCCTGTCACTAACATATAATTCATATACTGTTTACAAACTGTTCAGCTTTGCTGACAGAACGTTGGTTTAAAAACAGGATTTTTGTACTTTAAAAAACCTCAGCACAACAGGGCAGTCGTAAACGAGATATTCAATATAGTCAATAACGTCTCTACAATAAGAACATTATTTTTGTTGCTGTCTTTTTATCTCATTTTATTTAGAGGACTTCCGTACGGTTATATGTCATGCACTGTTTTCCAGTGCAGGACTCTGAACATGGTCTCTTTTGTGCACACTAAAGCCCTTGATCACGATGATCTGTCAATGACAAAATCAAATTTTCTGAGCCAGAAATAATAAGCGTTCGTAAAGAAAAATGTCTGCTTGTGTTTTGATAGTATCTTTCTAATCTCGCCGGGTTTTTGTGTTGAAAAGAGCTGCGTCACATCTCTGTGAATCTGAACCAGTTCCTGCTTCTCCCCTTTCTATCCACTGGAGCCCATACCTTAGGGCTGTTTCGTTGAGAGCATAGTATTCCATAAAAATGTCTGGCCTGTTATGTGTGTGTGTGTGTGTCTGTGTGTCTGTGTGTCTATCCGTCCCTCTCTCTCTCTCTCTCTCTCTCTCTCTCTCTCTCTCTCTCTCTCTCTCTCTCTCCCTGTGTGTGTGTGTGTGTGTGTGTGTGTGTGTGTGTGTGTGTGTGTGTGTGTGTGTGTGGTGTGTGTTTCTTGCAGAGATGGCACTCTGTTGTCAGTTTGGTGAATAAAATTCCTTACATGTTCGATTCTTTTTTCTTTCCAAGACTTGAAGAATATTGCTTTGTTTCAGCATATTATCAGACGGTCGTTAAATAGACGTAGCGACCGAAAGTTGAAACCATTTATACCTGAGGGATCCTCCAAAGATTTGCTTTCCAAAAGTTGTTCTGTATCAACTCCAAGCCTGTAAGGCCTTTTGCTCTACAATCTAAGTGTGAGAACTTATGAGTAACAATTTGATCTAAATGTCGTTTGGGAATTAAACTCCAGTTTCTTGTCATCCCCAGCCCACTATAAATAGCAGCAGTTTTGGAGCTGGTCGTGTTAATCAAATTCATACAGCCATCTTCAACACTTGCTTCCATTACTTCCCTTTTTTTTATTTTTTCAAATGCTTTTTTTCTATGTTTTATGTGCCATAAGAAACTGTACTAATGTATTCATTTCTTTTAAAATGTTTTCAAAATGTGCGTTTTAAGTGTTAATTTTGTTTAGTGCATCAACAAGAAGATTTGGATTACTGATTTGTGTACCCATTTTGAGTGCTGTGGTCTCCGGTGCATTAAGTCTGAAGCCCAAAAAATCTTCCAAAAGAGTTCAAAATATTTAACGAACTATTCACGCCTTCTTCATCTCTGAGAAACAACGATGTATCGTCGGCCATCTGTTTCAATTTCAAGTGCATAGTTGTCCGATCATTTCATGGTGAGTTCAGTCCCAACGATGGAAGCATTCCTTTACTTCACTGCTAGTAATTCTACAGCTAACACGAAAGGTAATGGAGCAAAAGGGCATCCTTGTCTAATACCGCACAACGCGTCAAACGGCTCGGAGTCCATCCACTGTTGTTTACTGAGCTTACGGTACCTTTCATGAAAATAGAAACCCACGTAAAAGGGATGTTTGTTTAAGACAGAATCAAAATTTTTTGAAATGTCTGCTGCAAGCAAATATCCAAACTTATTCGTTCTGTTTAGATGATTTATAGTATTGTCTATCGATCTGATAACTGTTAATGTATTTCTGCCTTTGAGAAAGCCCATTTGAAATTCGTGGATTAATTTATGAATTACAGTGTTCAGTCTTTCTACCACTGTTTTCACAAATGGGTTATAATCAGAATTAACTAAAGTTGCTGGCCTCCAGTTTTCTGATTTATCTATATCTAACTCGTTTGCTTCTGTTGATATGCCTTGTTTCTGTGTATATGACAGTTCACCTTCTAAAAGGTTCCCATTAAAAAATATGTCATCATTTTGCCTGTTTCTTTTGCCAAAAAGAATTTTCGAAATTCAACTGTTATCCCTTCATATTCTGAGGCAGATCTTTTTCTCATGCCTATTAACACATTGGTTGTTTTATCCAAGCTCACCGTCCCTTCGTATATAGCACCTTCTGATTCGTCAAGGCAAGGGGAATGTTCATTTCCTGTAAATGTGTTTGTTGCAGCTTTCACATCGTCATCACTTGTTGTCTGACTATATAATGTTTTTGTAACAAAAATATTTATTCTCCTGGTTTATCTTTTTGGTCAATTATCATTTTGTTCGAATCTTTACACAATCTAGTTATCACATTTTTTCTTCCCCCGGCCTTGTTCTAAGTTACAGAGACTCCTTGTGTTTCTTTCTCTTTCTTCTATCCATGTAAAAATTAGAAAAGTAGTTACAGACTCAGAATCAAAAACTTACTTGGAGAATATTTTGACAGGGTCGCCCTGTCTTCTTCAGCTCACTGTTGCTGTTGTGGCAGTGAGGCTGATGAGACGACTGTTGTGTGGGGTGAAACGGTTGTCAGGATCTGATTGTAGATGGGGGTAGGGGGGGGGGGAATTCAAAGCCATGATCTCTGTTCAGGCTGGGGCGTCTGGTCTTGATTTCGATGGCTTCTTTAACTTTTTTTGTGAGGAAGGGCTCTGTAGATGAGATCTTGGTTTCTTGGGGGCTGAAACTGTGGCCTGTGGCTTGTAGATGTTCATGTATGGCAGAAGTAGATCGGTTTTGGTGTTCCTGTAGACGGGTGGTCAGTGGTCTCCAAGTAAGTTTTTGATTCTGGGTCTGTAACTACTTTTCTAATGTCGAATCCAGAATCCAGAAACTTATATTCTTATTCACTTAAAAGTTGTTTTAAAACGAAAGTTGTGCCCCTTTTGCTCTCTCTAATTGCTCCTGTTTCAATTTTAGATATTTGGCTTGGTGGGTGTTATTATTAGGGTCCTTGGATAAATCTTTCAACTTCTGCTATTTAAAGAAGCAGGCGGTATTCATTACTAAACCCCACGACGACTAAAGCTGTCTCATAGCAACCCATCAAGGAAGGCAAAACATGAAACCGTTCCCTTTGTTTTCGTCAACAATGTATGAATGGAAGCAGTAAACAATCTCCGTATTCTAGACATAAAAATAGAGCACAACCTTCATGGAATACTCATATCAAAACATTATACAAAACAGTATCCAGACAAATAGACCAGTTGTGCAGGATTAAGCACTTTTTTGCACTTTCATGCCGGAAAATTATTCCTCAATTCATACGCGCTTTCTTCAAACAGCTACGGTCCGAGTGAGCGTAGATTCAATGACATCTTAAATCAGTACCCTTGAAGCAGTTCTGAAATCCTCGACCCTTACAGAACCGGATTATATTCAAGTTAGAGCTCTGTCATTAAAAGATAAATCTGCTCTCCATGAAGGAATGTTCATGCAAAACGATTTATCTGAAATAACCCTGCAAATATTCATTTTACATGAATTCTAGAAATTGTACAAAACTCCAGGTTTCCGTACCTAGTATTGATCTATTTAACACATGTTTGTGTTATTCTGGTCCTCTTCTGTGGAACTCACTTCCGCCTGAGTTTGAATGCATTCGAGGTCAAAATATTACAGATAAAAAATTGTTTACATCTTTTGCACATTTCCATTAGTTATTTGTTATGTAGACATGCAGTGCGATTCACATTACCGATGCCTGTGCACATGTATGCTATTACTGCATCATCACCAACATTCCGTTGACTTACTTTCCCAGTGTCACTGTTGCTGTGTTTAAGTACTTCTGTTTCAAAATAATTTGTTATTGTAAATGACTGGACACTCTGTGCCATTGCAGTATGTGACGGACTTACAATGTACTCATGCAGTATACTGCTCATATGATACTCTGTCCCTTTTCTGGGAAGATGGGGGGGTGATGGGAAGCTAGGGGTGGTGGGAAGATGAGGGTGGTGGGAAGAAGTGGGGGCTAGATTATGTGCATTTCTTTGTCATCGTTTGGTTTGGGCTTTCTTCCTTCCTTCTTTCTTTTCTGCCTTTTTTTTCTTTTTGATCTTATTTTCTTTTTCATAACACTAACACAGTCTCTCTCTCTCTCTCTCTCTCTCTCTCTCTCTCTCTCTCTCTCTCTCTCTCTCTCTCTCTCTCTCTCTCTCGTCACACTTCATCCCCTTCCAGGGAAGGGCTAGACGAAAAATGTACACTTGCTTATCTGTCAATCTTAGAAATTAATGTTATCCCCTCGTCCTTCTCCTTTTCCTCCTCTTCCTTCTCCACCTCCTCCTTCTAACATCATCATCATCATCATCATCATCATCATCATCATCATCATCATCGTTAGCAGCAACATCATCATCATCATCATCATCATCATCATCATCATCATCTCTCTCTCTCTCTCTCTCTCTCTCTCTCTCTCTCTCTCTCTCTCTCTCTCTCTCTCTCTCTCTCTCTCTCTCTCTTCATTTGTCTTTTTTATACCTTCCTCTTTGCCTCGTTCCTCTTTTCTGTTTGTTTCACTACTGTTTGTTCATTATGTTTGTTCATTACTGTTTGTTCATTACTGTTTTGTTCATTACTGTTTGTTCATTACTGATCTTCTTTACTGCTCCTTCTACATTTCATCGTCCTGTTCTCATGTTTCTTTCCTTCCTTTGTTTGTTTGTTACTTTTGTCTTTGTTATTTATCTTCTTTTGTCCATTTTGTTTTTCTTTATATCCGATTCCATGTCTGCCCGTCTGATTCTCTGTCTGGCTGTCTCCCTGTCTGTCTGTCTGTCTGTCTGTCTGTCTGTCTGTCTGTCTGTCTGTCTCTGAGCATCCGTCTCACTCAGTATCATAATTTCCATCATAATCACATGCTCTGTTTATTTACAACTAATCTAAATATAGCTCTAAATGCGTCCAATTACATTCATAAAGGTGGAAGGACGGACATGATCAAAATACATACGAACAAAACGTAGGGAGAAGTCATAGAAATGGTTGCATGTACCCCTATTACCCCCTCCCCCAGCATCTCCATCCCATGCCAACCCTCCGCCATCATCACCACTCTCAACACACACAGACACACACACGCGCGCGCGCGCGCGCTCGCACACATTACATGTACGCGCGTAATATTCTCGCGCGAACACACAACACATATGCACAGAGAGAGAGAGACAGACAGACAGACAGACAGACAGGCAGGCAGGCAGACAGACAGACAGGCGGACAGACAGACAGACAGAGAAGTGAGAGAGAGAATTGCAACATACGGAAAGTTTGTAAAATCTGTCAGTATTTCCTCTTTTTTTTTCAAGCAACATTTTCCCCCTTCTATGATCTTTACTAAATTCGTGACAAGGTGCCTACCTGATCAACTTCTTGGGTTTTCTTATCAATATTCATTCTGAAAACCACACTTCGCTTCTCTCCACACTCACCGTGAACACGTTTCAGCCACCGAGGTATAGGGCTTTAGCCTCGCCGATATAGCGCCGAAGACAACATTTTGAAACGTAAATTATTTTGATTGGAATCGAACCTTTGACCTTCCATCCCGCATGGTCGCGACGCTGACCGCTTTCACCACGGCGACTGGTGATTTCCCTTTTGTTGTTGTTGCTGCTGTTGTGTTGTTTAAAGCTTGAGCAGGTTGGCTTACCAGGACTCCCAGACACAGTTCATAGCTGACGAAGACTATGAAGTTCTTCAGAAGGCATTCCCAACATAACACATTTCACTGTCAGAAATGTCTTCCCTCGGAGTTTCAAAGCGAGGTGACTGCAGGCTGAAATTGAAAAAAACTTGAAAGAAAAATTACTACTATTCCACAATAGAGACAAATTACAAGACAACACAGGACGCGTTTGAGCCTCTATGATGTTCTTCAGGCAAGATGCTCGTGCTTCGTTTCCATTGTCCTGATTGTTGTTTGTCTCGCCTGAAGAAGACCAAAGAGGTCCAAACGTGTGGTGTTTTGTCTCGTCATTTGTTTGTCCCTTTCGTCCGGCGGAATAGTACTCATTTTCCTTTCCTTTTTCTTTCAAGTTTCTTCCTGGTAACAAAAAGCTGCGTTTCAAAACCCTCATGATTTTTGCAGTAAACCATGCTGTCTGACAAAGAGTTCCAGCTAGATCTGGTCGAGGAGGAACCAAAGTGAACTCCATGAGTCTTGAAGTTCCCAGCTTTGAGCAGTTCCGGGTGGTCACGTGCATTAGATATCCGTCATAAATGACTTGGCCTTGAGGGACTCAAACGATCAGGAGGTATACGCCTGAGCCAGCGCCAAAGAATGTTTTCTGACAGCGCCAAAGAAAGTTTTCTGTCAGCGTCAAAGAAAGTTTTCTGACTGCGCAAAGAAAGTTTTTCCGACAGCGCCTGAGAAAGTCCTCTGACAGTGCCAAAGATAGTTTTCTTTCGGCGCCAAAGAAAGTGTTCTCTCAGCGCCAAAGAGTTTTCTGACTGCGCCAAAGAAAGTTTTCTGACAGCGCCAAATAAAGTTTTCTGACAGCGCCTGAGAAAGTCCTCTGACAGTGCCAAAGAAAGTTTTCTTTCGGCGCCAAAGAAAGTGTTTCTCTCAGCGCCAAAAGTTTTTTCTGACTGCGCCAAAGAAAGTTTTCCGACAGCGCCAAAGAAAGTTTTCTGACAGCGCCAAAGAAAAGTTTTCTGTCAGCTCAAAAAAAAAGGTTTTCTGACAGCGCCAGAGAAAGTTTTCTGACAGCGCCTGAGAAAGTTTTCTGTCAGCGTCAAAAAAGGTTTTCTGACAGAACCAGAGAACAGCGCCAAATAGTTTTCTGTCAGCGCCAGAGAAAGTTTTCTGACAGCACGAAAAAAGTTTTTTTTTTTTCTGACAGAGCCAGAGAAAGTTTTCAGACGTCTTGCGGGCGTCTGCGAGTCATGACCTGGATGCGGCCCGGCCCCCTTAGAAAGCAAGGAGTTTCAGGGCCGAAACACTTATAATAGAGGGCTTTCTTTTCTGGAGACCTGCTGTTTCGCTCTCTTCGGAGTTCCTTCCCACTCTGAAATGTAACGTTGCGACATGAAGCAGTTGCCTATTCGATTTAGTTAGCATGCCAGATGTAACAGCTTCATGTTACATAGAATGAGTCATGCTTTCCTACACCTATGAGTTTGTACTTTTTTTTTTTTTTTAAATGTCTCGTCTCGTGTTCTTGTAATGTCTTTTTTTTTATTCCTTCACTTATATTTTGACAGGATGTAAGAAGTGGTGAGGGGGCAGTTGCTGGGGCGGAAGGGGGAGGTGGAGGAGGGGAGAGCATATGATTTCATTACCAGCCGTTTGTAAATGATCTTTCTGTCAAAACAGGGCGCCTTTGTCCAGAATAGCTCAAAGGTTTTAAGGAAGCTGTGGCACTGTCCTTGAGGATGAGCTTTTGAGTCGCGCGCTTCCGGTCTATGTAACCCAACGCCTGGAAATTAGAAATGCATCGGTATCATCTTTCCAGTCACAAATGCAACACAGAAACCTTGTTAGAGTGCTTGTACACTTGATATACACTAGTCAATTGCCGAATGCTGTCGTTTTTTTCCTGTGTTCAGAGAGAGAGAGAGACAGAGAGAGAGAGAGAGAGAGTACAACGCAACCAAGCACTGCACATATGTATATGTATTGAACTGTAGCACTGCCGCCTTTCCTTCTACGCTGTTTATTGTTGGCAGCTCCTGTTTAGATCGAAACTTTACAAACGTGTATGACATTTACTCGTCTCCTGCTGGACAGGTCTGCCCACGTTGACACCTGCCGCGTGACGTAGCTTCGCTCGTGTGAAGGACGATGACCTGTTAGAGACTCTCTCTCTCTCTCTCTCTCTCTCTCTCTCTCTCTCTCTCTCTCTCTCTCTCTCTCTCTGTGTGTGTGTGTGTGTGTGTGTGTGTGTGTGTGTGTGTGTGTGTGTGATGACAGTGAAACATTTGTTGGTGAAGAGATGGTTTATCAGAATGATACAGAAAGATAGATGTTTATGGCGAAGTTTGACACATGGACATACAACTACGTCATTAAACATCCTTTTTTTCTCCGCGATACCAGTTCAAGTGGCACACACACACACACACACACACACACACACACACACTAAAAAACAAAAACAGGCACACACATCACATCAGACTTCAACAGGCCACAGCACTCACTCTTCAACATGAAGTGCCTATGACCGGGCCGGGACTGTGGGCATGCTCAGAGACAGCTCGCGCCACAAGTCATACGTTTAGAGGGTGAGAGGTCCCATGGCAATTGATAACTGTTCTCTTTCATCTTCTCACCCATCTTCTTCACTCACCACCTAATCAACATGCTTTCTCTTTCACGCTTTTCTCACATACATGCAACACATGACACAAAGATATTGTATTGCGCTTAGGTCCACTCCATGAGGAGTGAAATTATAATGTGTCACTTTTTTCATATACAAGCATTATACCCGGTGGGTATATGAACAGGTACATATAATAGTGAACCTGTAAACCTCAGAATTCCTTTTCTCTTGTAATTTCGTAACTTTACGTCCCATTACTTTAAGTGTTTTTCTTTGATCACTTTGTTTTCTGCAAGTGAGGAATTCAACGAATAAATTCAACCTTAGCTTCAAATGTACAATACCTTTTGTTTTGTCAGGTATGGAATTCGACGATTAAACTCTCCAATAGCTTCAAAAGGACAATATATTTGTTTGCCAGGTAACTGGATTCAACATTTAAGTCACAACAGTTTCATAAGGACAATACCATTTGTTTGCCAGTTAACGGCTAATAATCCAGTATTTCTTTCGATTTCTGACCAGCGCTTTGCGCCGATTTCTTTCCAACACTGCTGAAGGGGTTAAAACATCAATTCCCCTGGGATCTGAACTTTGAGTTTGACTGAAGGGGGGAAAGCGCCATGAGACACTTCTTGCTCATTTTTTGGGCATGAAGTGTTGACCCCCGAGTCATAACCGAAAGGTAGTGGACCTAAGCGCGTTGACTGTCTGAGGATTACGAAATCATAATAAAAATAATAACAATTACTATAGCACCCAACCTAGTTTTAACAATTCAACATCTTAGAATATAAGTAGAAAAAACACACACGCACCAAATATTGCGTTCATAGGTCATCAACATAGCTACACCCACACGCGCGTGTCCGCGCACAGCCACTCGCGCGCACACACACATCCTCCGCGCGCACACGCACCTGGAACATACTGTTGCACACAAGAACATCCTATGTAACCAGTGAACAGTTCCTTTGTACATAAGCAGAGTGTACACATACATAATGTCTTGTGGGGGTTGCCCGTCCTTCTTGTTGCCTTGGCTGCGCCCTTGTCCGCCGGCATTGTCTGTTAGCATCCGCAGGTCCGGGAGCCCCCAGGACCTGTAACCAATAGAAACCAAGAACGAGGAGGCAGTATCTTCACTCTCGATCGGGTCATACTGACTGAAACATGTCTGGGTAAGAGCAAGGCCGTCCTAGTATTTAGAGTGACGAAGAACGGCTACTGTTCCTAATGTATCTTTTGAATGCGTCCGACTTCCATCTCCCTAGTTGCCTTATCTGTGTGTCTGACATACCCCGAGCTGCCGCTGCTGTTGCTGCTCCTATCCTAAAGCTATGTGATGTGAATTGTGCTGCTGGGTAGCGGCAAAAACGCCAGTGTGAGGCGCAGCTGGGTGTTAAATACTGATCTGGTGACGGGGACTCCTGGGGCCTTGAGGAATAAGGGTCCAGGCGGGAGGCCCCTGTCTGCTAAATAATCTTTCATGGCCTGTATAGGACATTCCCTTTCTGTCCCTTTTTGTATGTCTAAAGAGAAGGTCTGACCTTGACTGTGTTTGTACTGGAGAAATGTCACTGTCATATGCGACTGCTTAATTGTGACCTGATGTACCCCAAGAAGGTTGGGGTTTTTGTCCATAGCCGAGTGTACCGTTATTTCGCCAATGCGTAGGAAGGCATGAAAGGCTAGTAGGTACATAGCTTGGAAAAGGATGCACTCTTTCATGTTGGGGCATGTGTGACGCAGGGCGGAAACCAAGTTCTTCAGCATACCTTTATCGAGTGGTAGCCTTGTGTCGCATGATGGTTGCCGCTTGTGGTATGAAGCGATCATCTTCTGTATGAAAAAGGCTGCTGTTGGGTCTGGTAAGGATCTGATCTTGTGTAAAGTAACTGATTGCCGAGATGTGTGCCAACACAGTTGCCGGTTTGAAACTTTTTTGTACTAGGTCTGCAATGAATAGCGCGACTGTACCTGCTTCTAAGGGGAGACTAGCGGATAACCGCAATTCTGTAGCGAAATCTAAAAACCTGTCCCAGCTACGCCTGTATGCATTCTGGGTTGATGGTGCGAGGGATGTTTGTAAGAGATCTTGAGCTGTCCCTATGAGTGCGGCAACTCGGGCAGTGGCGGCACTAGCGTGGGAAGCTTGTTGGCAAAGGGTGCCAGCCTTCTGAATTCCTCTACCTGCAACCGAGACAGCGAGTCTGCTAACCTATTTTTGGTACCGGGTACATGATATGCTTTGAACAGGATATTGAAGTGAAGACATGTTAAATACTAATCTACGTACTAGCACCATTATCTTCCCGTCCTTTGATGTTTGTTTGTTTACAATGTCTGTTACTGCAATGTTGTCTGTATGGAATTCTATGCAGGAATTGGCCATTGCTCGTGCCCATGTTTCTACTGCTAACACTATGGGGTAAAGTTCTAATAATGTTATCGACTGTGTTACCCATTGGCCTTCCCCTGTACCATAGAACCATGCATACCCATTATGACACACCATAACCTACTGAACCGGCTGCGTCTGTGAATAGGCGAAGATGTTGCGAAGATGACCACCTGGTTGGGAGCATGATCAACTTCCCATTGAACTCTTGTAGGGATAGCTCCCAAGTCTCTGGAGGTCGTCTCTTGCAGATTTTGTAATCCTTAGGTAATGAAAAGGTTTCTGTATGCCATTGTTAGGTTGATCAGTCTCCGTAGGAATGGTCGGCCTGGTACAATGGCTCCACACGCAAAGTTGAGAAAACCTATAACCGACTGTAAAAAACGCAGCTGTACTTTGTTTTTTGTCAGGCATTCTGCTACGAGTGCCTTCCCTTTGGTGAGCTTATCCGGAGGAAGTCTGATTTCCATCTGTCGCGTATCGAGCTCGTAACCCAAGAAAGTCAGTACCTGCGTTGGTTGCGTGTTTTTTTTGGTGCTGTGTTGGAATTCCCAGATTGGAGCACAGTGCTAGGAACTTCCTAAGACTGGTCTGGCATTTCTGTTGTGTGTCCTCGACTATCAAGAAATCATCTAATACATGTGCCATATTTGGTATGTTCAGCTTTGCACTGGCCATCCAGTGCAGGGCGTTACTGAGCGTTTCGAATATACGACAGCTGGATCTACAACCCATGGGGAGGCATTGTCGTAGTAATATTGCCCTTTCCAACACAAACCAAAGAGGGGGGTACTGTGAAGGGTGTAGGGAATGATCCTGAAAGCGTCTGCAATGTCTGTCTTTGCTAAGTAACCCTTTGTTCCTATGCGTGTGATTGCTGCTACCGCTTCGTCTATAGATTGGTACCGAACATAGCTTCTGTGTCTGGTATTCCGTCATTTATCGATTCCCCTTGGGGGTATGAGAGATGGTGTATAAGATGAAATTTACCTGTCTCTTTCTTGGGCACCAGACCTATCGGTGAAATGGTAAGGTTTGAAAATGGTTTCTCCTTAAATGGGCCTGCTAATCGTCCTAGTCTACATTCATTGTCTAGTTTACTACTCACTATTTCAGGGCGGTCTTCTGTGGATGCTAAGGTAGGGGCTTCCTTATGGGTTAAAGAGCCCTTGTAACCGACTCGGAAGCCCCATCTGAAACCTTCGCTAAGGAATACTGCTAATTCCCTGTCATACCCTATTAGGTAGCGTTCTAACACTTCATGCTTGACTGGGCTTGGTAGGACTCTACTGTCGCACTTTTCTAAGTGTGGTGGGATTGGGTTGGTTTCCGTCTGTGGTGGGTGTGGCCCAGCTGTTATGTGCTGTTCTTGGACGAAAGGACGACTGTGCTGCATTGTAGCTCTGTGTGAACCGGTTCATCACATCTTGAAAGGTTTGCTGACCGGGTGTTGGCAGTCAGTGAATGGGTGGTGCCCCATACAGTTGTAGCAGTTGTGTTGGAACTTGCACTCTGTTCCAGACGCACAGTAGCCTGTGGTATTTGAAGCATGCCCCTCTTGGTATGTCTTTTTGTGCCACCGACTGAGAAGAGACTGTCCTGTCCTTCGAGTGTGCCTCCAGGTGCGCCTTTAGGTACAGTTCCAAGTGAGCTGCTCCCCATTTGGCTTCTCCCGAGGCTATCAGCTTTCGGAATTGTTCGTCGTAGAACCTCCAACCTGCCCCTTTGTTGGCAAGATTCAGGACGGTCTCCAAGTGGTGTGCTAAAACTGGCCCTAGGGTTGGCATTTGTTCTGTGAGGATGGCACGCTGGCGACTTCCCTCCGTTTTCTACCTGGAGTGTGCAGCATTCTTCTTTCTGCTCTGTCTTATCAATCATGGAACCAAGTTCTATGTATTCCCCTGCTCATATTTTTTTCTTTTATTTTTGCAGGTACCTTGCTTTTTTTCTTTTATTTTTGCATTGATAGTGTGATTTGTGATAGCATGTTTGAGGGTTTACCTTGTAGTGCGTCCTGGACTGGGCCGACGATGCTGGTCTGCCAGTCCGCGGCCTGTTGCGCTGGAGGTGCCGTGAAGGTCGTCGTGGGTGTGGCTGCCACCTGTTGTGCCGGGTCGGCCATCGTCGATGTGCTGGGTACTGGTTGTGCTGTTGGCACGGGGGGGGGGGGGGGGGGGGGGGGGGGGGGGGGGGGGCGTCGGGGTGTGGCGGTCGTCTGTTGTGCTGGCGGGGTAGGTGCGGTCATCGTGCTGGTAGGTGTGTGGGGGGTTGCGATCCAATGCCTGTTGAATCTTTGTGTCGATCAGGGCCGAAATGTTGCTCATGAGTGTGTTGAGCCATGGGGGCGGCGTGTCCTGGTTGTCCTGCGACAGGCCTGGATGGGGATGTGAAGCTTCCCCACTGTTTGGCTGCACGACTGGATCTCCCAGGGGTGCTTGTGTCGCTGGGTCTGGCTGGCTGATCTGCTCTGGACTCACTCGCTTTCAGCGCAGGCCTTCGGCGTCACTGCGGTCTTGTCTTTGGCATCTGTAAAATACCCAATCTTCGGACACAAAAGGGGCTTACCGTGTGTGTATTTAATTGCCCGTGTGTAGGTGGAATGGAGTGGGATCAATTAACACTGGTCTGAACTGCACTTGTACTGGCCAAAAGTCACAGCTAATGTAGCTGAATTGTGGAGAAACAGTCCTAGTCGTGGCTAACATGATCACATTGCCGAAAGAACATGCAAACACACATCTGATACAGCCGCACTGCTGAAAAATTGCTGAGAAGCCTGTAACCCTTGACACAGGTAATGTAGCCGCATTGGTGAGGAGCATGCAGAGTTATACAGCTGGTCATCATCACCGCTGAAATAGCCGAATTGGTGAGAAAACATGCAAAAACACATCCGGGGCGGCTGCACTGAGGAAGATTTTCTGAGAAACTCGCAAGACATAGTATGGCTCACGTAGCCGCATTGCTGGAAAACATGCAAAGTTATATATATAAACATGTAGCCGCATTGCTGAAAAACATGCAAAGTTACTTATACAAACATGCCAAGACACGACTGATGTAGTCACGGCTAATATGGCCATATTGCCGAAAAAAATGCAAAGTTATATATATATATATACCCTGCCAAACACAGCTGATGTGGACACAGAGAGGAAAACATTATTGAGACAGTCACGGTTGATGTAGCTGGATTGCTGCAAAAAAGTGCATTTTCACCACTGGTGTAGCTGCCTTGCGGAAAAAAAAACAGTCATGCGTTGAGTAGAAAACCTGGTTCACGGCTAAAATGGCTGCATATGCCTGCATTGCTGAGATACATGCCAGATCACAGCAGATGTAGCTGCATTGAGTGGAAAAACATAGGTCACGATTAATATAGCCGCATTGCTGATGAACATGCAAGATCACAGCAAGATCACCGCTGATGTAGGTGCATTGAGTGGAAAACATAGTCACGATTAATATAGCCGCATTACTGAGAAACATGTAAGAGCACAGCTGGTGTAGCTGCATTGAATAGAAAACATGGGTCACGGCTAATGGAGCCGCATTGCTGAGAAAACATGCAAGAGCACAGCTGATGTAGCTGCATTGAGTAGGAAACAAAGGTCACGGCTAATCTATAGCCGCCCTGCTGAGGAACACGCAAGATCACAGCTGATGTAGCTGCATTGAGTAGAACATAGAGGGCACGGCTAATAGCGCCGCTTTGCTGAGAAACATGCAAGATCACAGCTGATGCCGCTGCATTGAGTAGAAATTATAGGGCACGGCTAATATAGCCGCATTGCTGAGAAACATGCAAGATCACAGCTGATGTAGCTGCATTGAGTATAAAACATTGGTCACGGCTAATAGAGCCGCATCGCTGAGAAGCATACAAGATCAAAAAACATTGTCACGGCTAAAGTAGCCGCATTGGATAAGAAACATGTGAGTCACAGCTGATGTAGAACATGTTGAGTCACGGCTAATGTAGCTGCATTGCGGAAAACAAGTGGAAGAAATGATGAGAGACATGCAAAACATAGTTACGGCTAATGTAGTCGCATGCTAGGAAAACGTCCAAGGTTAAGGTTGTTGTAGCTGCATTGAGGGCCAATAGTCCTAGTCATGGCTGATATTATGGCCGCGTCGCAGCGAAACATGCACAGTCACAGCTGAAGAGCTGCATTGTAACAGAAACAAGTCAACGAACAAAACAAGAGGGACCTCAAATAGCTACTCTGGGTAATCTTTAGTGATAATCTTTAGTGATGTAACGCTCATGAACATGGTAAAAGATAACCAAAATGAAAAGCAAAATTCTGCCATGACAGTTGTAAAAGGCACTGAAAAGTGGTCTGCCATCTTACAAGTTTTTTAATTTTTTTTTTTTGAGCAGCAAGACACTCACACACACAAATATTGCCGTCCAATTCCCCCTTGTCTAGAGCCCAGTGTAAACATCACTGCCCTAGATACTTATTTTATTTTGTGCCTTATGTCCCATAGAACATTTATTTAAAAAGAAAAGAAAAGAATTTTGACAATTTTTTTTACTAGATAAGCTTGTGGCATCTGTAAAATGTCATATGGGCTTTGGGATACCGTTCATATTGTATCATACAAAAGAACACAGCTGATAGTAATACTGAAATTGATGTAAGGTTTAAACATTTTCATGCGTTATTACAATCTAATGTTGAAAATTAACAAAAACGGTGAAAATGTCTCATGAGGATAATGATAGTTATATGAATCGCCCTATTACTAAAGAAGAAATTTTACTGGCATTAAGAAAAAATTTAAAAAAATCACTAAGCAGTTGATCCTGATGGTATTACTGGCGAATTTAAAGGGAAAAAAAAAAAACTTCTGAACAGGTTTTGCACTTTCTTCTGAAACTGTTCAACAAACGTTTTTAATGAATGTGTATATATAGATATCCGGACTGAAATGATAATCTTAAATCTTTTTAAGAAAGGTGATGTCGACAATCCCAACAATTATGGAGGAATATTCTAAGTAATACCTGCATAAGCTATATGGAGCGATTATAAATAATAGATTACAAGAATGGGTAGATGAGAACAGTATTACAGGTGAGTATCAAGCTGGTTTTAAAATGGCTATTCAACTGTCGACCATATGTTCACGTTTTTAGTGCTAGTACAAAAACAGTTTTCATACAATCGAAAACTCTATGTTGCTTTCATAGATTGAAAAAGCGTTTGATTCTATCAGTAAAAATATTCTTTAGCAAATTTTGCTTAAACATGGTGTAAAAGATAAGTTTTGTAGATATGTAAGAAGCATGTATCACATTGTGAAAGCTAGAGTTTTTCCGTGGTGCTAAATTAACAGACTATATAACCTGCACAACAGGAGTCAAACAGGGATTTGCATGTAGTACAATTTTGTTTTCTTTGTTTATAATGAGCTGACAATTAAGGTAATCAGTAATGGAAGACATGGTGCTATGATGTCACTTGATACTTTTGAACTGTTTATTCCTTTATCAGCCGTTGACATAATCTTGATGTCAGAACAATAGTATGTTTACAAACACAGTTAAATAGCTTACAAAGGGCGGCTGCATCTATCAAACTAAAAAAAAACAATTTAACATAGAGTGACATTATAGTGTTTTGCAAGGGAGGCCATTTAAGTGTAAGAGAGAGGTGGTTGTATGACAGCGACGTAATGCCTGAAGTTAATGCTAACAAATATTTGGATATGATTTTCTTCACTCGTCTGAGTTTTGTTGGTGCATATAAGGACCCTGCTGGCAGAGCTAAAAGTGCTTTGCTTCGCATTATGAAAAAGCCAAGACATGCTGAACATTTCTTCCTTTAGTCTATCTTTCCACTTATTCGATAGTCAAGTTCAGCCAATTGTCTATATGGTTCTGAAATATGGAATCAAGACAAAGCTGCCTCATACCGTGGGTCGGTGCATACGTTTGCTTTTTGAAGAAGTTTTTGGGTGTAAATAGGCAAACCGCTAATGATCTCATCTACGGTGAAAAACTAACCGATTCCCTATGTATCTAGTTTCAGCAGTTCGTTCGATGTGTTCGCTACTTGTTAAAACTGCTACCAATGGAAGACAGTAGAATAACTCGCAAAGCCTATTTTACACGACCTAGATGCTAGAAGAACAACCGGGTAACTAAAGTGCGTCTTTGTTTAAATATGGGTTTGTTTTCGTATGGCTCAATCAAGGTGTTGGAAATGTACATGCATTTATGTGCCTTTTTCGCCAACGTTTGACTGACTGTCGATGGCTAAAGTAGCCCAACATTCAAAATAGAGAAAGATTTGAATTTTACAAGAGTTTCCGTAAATTTTCATTCTCTGAAACCCATACCTATCTGTCAATGTGAATAGACATTTAAGAATTGGTACCACAAAATTCAGACATGGCGCACCAGATATAGCTATCCATCATAACAGATACAGACATGCTGAAGGTAATTCTTTGTTCTGTCCTCTGTGCAAAGAATCACAGGAGAAATTTTGTTCTTTGTTGCCCTGCTTTCATGAGTATTCGAGTTAAATTTATCAGTCCTAAATATTATGGGCGATCATCTTTATTTAATCTGGTTTTGTTGATGTCGTCATCCTCTACTCAGGACGTCAATTTTTTTCTTTGTTTTTATACAAGAGATTTTATCGTAGAAAAAATAGCTGTTTCATATTCAGAATAAGGACGTTCATATTAATCTTATTTGTTAGTAATGCGAGTTAAATGAAAATCTTTTTGTGTTTTGATTTTGCATCGTTGGATCTAGTTGCCATAACTGCAGGCGGAAATCTAAACAAATCTTAAATAAATGTTAGCGATCCCCCCCCCCCCCCCACCCCCCTACCCACCCCCACCCAACCTCGAAAAGAAAACAACAACGTGGACCAACGAATCACAAAAAAAAAACACGCGTCTTCTTAGGTCTTCTTCAGGCAAGATGCAGAACAATTATTACAACGAAAATGAACGAGCAATCACTTATTAATTATTGTTCAACAACTCTAAGTGATTGCTT
>JADBJO010006686.1:77500-82500 GCA_016801955.1 Conus betulinus | reverse complement strand
ATAGGGAATATCTTCCTATCCCTGGTCATTAACACCTGTGGGTAAAATTGCCAGTGACGTATAAACAAACGGATACTGGCCGTCCACCAGCAGAATCCATCAAGAAGAAAACACAAACACACTTTCCGCTGTAGATTCCACATTCCCAATGACCAGGGGCAGAAAAACGGTAGAACAAAACACAGTCGTAACTTAGCAAGCTGGGCTCGCCACCACAGAAAATAGAAAAACAAAAAAGAAACAAACTAGCAGCAGAAAAGAGCAGAAAAAAAAACACCTAAATCAGACAAAGAAATCTCAGGTGAAATCAGAATGATAAAAAATGTGGCCACTCGTGGCGAATTTCGCTCAGCAAGTCCGTCTTGTTTATGTTGAAGATCAAGTGGATTTTCAATGGAAAGAAGGTGACAGAGAAACTAGATTGTTTACGCTTGCTTTTTGTTTGTCACCTCAGTCTATTCATGGATATCATTGTATATGTCTGGCAACCTTCTTCGTCCTGTGTCTGACTGCCTTGCAGTTAGGAGAAAGAGACTTTGGTGTTCAGCGGTTGGAGCCCCTCTCCATGGTAAGTATTCCTTGCTGCCTTTCGCCCCCAGTGTACGCCTGCAGTGTCTATGACCCCAGAAGATGCTGTGTGGTGAATGTGTCTCTTACTCCAGCAAGTGCTGTGTGGTGCATATGGTTATATCTCTCACCCCAGCGTATGTTGTGTGGTGCATGTGATTATGTTTCTAGCCCCTGCAGATTCTTGTGGTGCATGTGGTTACGTCTCTTACCCCTGCAGATGCTGTGTGGTGCATGTGTCTCTCTTACTTCAGCAGATGCTGTGTGGTGCATGTGTTTATGTCTCTAGCCCCTGCAGATTCTTGTGGTGCATGTGGTTATGTCTCTTACCCCTGCAGATGCTGTGTGGTGCATGTGTCTCTTACCCCAGCAGATCCTATCTGGTGCATGTGGTTATGTCTCTTACCCCAGCAGATGTTGTGTACTGAATGTGGTTATGTCTCTTACCCCAGCAGATTCTGTGTGGTACATGTGTCTCTCTTACCCCAGCAGATGCTATGTGGTGCATGTGGTTGTCTTTGACCCCAGCAGATGTGTGGTTCATGTGTCTCTTACCCAGTAGATGCTGTGTGGTGCATGTGGTTATGTCTCTTACCCCAACAGATGCTGTGTAGTGCATGTGTCTCTTACCCCAGCAGATGCTGTTTGGTGCGTAAGGTTATGTCTCTTACCCCAACAGATGTTGTATGGTGCATGTGGTTATGTCTCTTACCCGGTACCCTAGCAGATGCTGTGTGGTGCATGTGGTTACATTTCTTACCCCAGCAGATGCTGTGTGGTGCACGTGTCTCTTACCCCAGCAGATGTTGCGTGGTGCATTAGGGTTACATCTCTTCCCCCCAGCAGATGCTGTGTGGTGCATGTGGTTATGTCTCTTACCCCAACAGATGCTTTGTGGTGCATGTGGTTATGTCTCTTACCCCAGCAGATGCTATATGGGGTATGTGGTTATGTCTTTGACCCCAGTAGATGCTGTGTGGTTCATGTGTTTCTTACCCCAGCAGATGCTGTGTGGTGCATGTGGTTATGTCTCTTACCCCAGTAGATGCAAGGCGGTGCATGTAGTTACATCTCTTACCCCAGCAGATGCTGTGTGGTGCATGTGGTTATGTCTCTTACCCCAGTAGATGCTGTGTGGTGCAATGTGGTTACACCACCACCAGCAGATGCTGTGTGGTGCATGTGGTTATGTCTCTTACCCCAGCAGATGCTGTGTAGTGCATGTGGGTTATGTCTCTTACCCCAGCAGATGCTGTGTGGTGCATGTTGTTACATCTCGTACCCCAGCAGATGCTGTGTTGTGTATGTGTCTCTTACCCCAACAAATGCTGTGTGGTGCATGTGGTTACATCTCTTACCCCAGCAGATGCTGTGTGGTGTATGTGGTCTCTTACCCCAGCAGATGCTATGTGGTGCATGTGTCTCTTACCCCAGCAGATGTTGTGTGGTGCATGTGGTGCATGTGGTTACATTCTTACCCCAGCAGATGCTGTGTGGTGCATGTGGTTATGTCTCTTACCCCAGCAGATGCTGTGTGTTGCGGGTGGTTATGTCTCTTACCTCAGCAGATGCTGTGTGGTGCGCGGGTGGTTATGTCTCTTACCCCAGCAGATGCTGTGTGGTGCGGGCGGTTATGTCTCTTACCCCAGCAGATGCTGTTTGGTGCAGGCGGTTATGTCTCTTACCCCAGCAGATGCTGTGTGGTGCATGTAGTTATACCCGGTACGCGGTGACGTTCTCTTTCCAGAAATCGCCCCGGTCGTAGTGCGTGCAGGGGACATTTTTTTTTAACGTTAACTGTAATATGAATAATGTTTCCACAAGAAAAAATGATAATAGTAATAATCTGGATGTATAGTAAAATATCATAGAAACAATAGTTACCCTGATCATCCCAAAATTTACATATATGATTCCTTTAAACAGTCGTGGCAGGGAGGGGGAAGACGGTTTTCATTTTGTTTTCTTCTTTAAAAAGCAAACAAATAAATGAACATAATAACCCATATTGGGAAAACAAATACGGCCAAATAATTATATTGAGGAACTCAATAATATTCTGATGGCTCTATGATCCTTTAATTGACTTTCCCAAATACATACTTCAGATTCTTTTCTGCGTCGATTCAAAGTCGGGTTCGCATGATCTAAATACACTAAATTCTACAGTGAAACAAGATTCGAAATCGTACGATCTTTGAATGTTGAAAGGCAGGTGTGGGTTCTGTTCGATGCCTTCGCTCTTTTGAGTCAATTTTCGTAATGTAAACATCGTACTAACTCTAAGAGAGACCTCATCCTCCAGAAAATTACTGACTGCCCTAATGTCTTCTGTAATAAGGAAGAGGAAACCATTGTGCGTTTGTTTTGGAATTGCCACAGCACACGTGCTTTTGGAATTGTCTTGAAAGATCCATTAACAATACCTGAGGAACAGGTGCACGCTTGATATTTTCCGAAATGTTTGTTTTGTTTCCGATTGCACAGAGTGGCATTATTGATAAAACTCTAGATTCTTATACTTTAGTCAGCAGAAGTTTACATTTATAGGCGTGAGTGGAATGTTGATAAACTTTGTATTGCTGTCTTCATCGGACCACTGAATAAACAATACACAGTGGAATGCCATTGCAAATCTGACAAATGGCAGAAAAAAGAGTTTTTGATCAAGCGAGGTTTCATATAAGCGTTTGCTTGAATAATTGTTGGGTCAAAAACAGCGATGACAGCAAAGGCAACGACAACCAACAAGCCAACATGAAAGGTAGAACACAAGCCAAAATGAAAGGCAGACAACAAGCCAAAATGAAAGGCAGAAAACAAGCCAAAATGAAAGGCAGACAACAAGCCAAAGTGAAAGACAGAAAACAAGCCAAAATGAAAGACAGAAAAAAAGCCAAAATGAAAGACAGAAAACAAGCCAACATGAAAGACAGAAAACAAGCCAATATGAAAGACAGAAAACAAGCCAGAATGAAAGACAGACAACAAGCCAAAGTGAAAGACAGACAACAAGCTAAAGTGAAAGACAAACAAGAAGCCAAAATCAAAGGCAGACAACAAGCCAAAATGGAAGACAGAAAAAGAAGTCCGAATGAAAGACAGAAAACAAGCCAAAATGGAAGAAAGAAAACAAGCCGGAATGAAAGACAGAAAACAAGCCAAAATGAGAGACAGAAAACAAGCCAAAATGAGAGACAGAAAACAAGCCAAAATGAGAGAGACAGAAAACAAGCTGGAATGAAAGACAGAAAACAAGCCAACATGAAAGACAGACAACAAGCCACAATCAAAGACAGAAAACAAGCCACAATCAAAGGCAGACAACAAGCCACAATGAAAGATGGACAACAAGCCACAATCAAAGACAGGCAACAAGCCACAATCACAGACAACAAGCCACAATCAAAGGCAGACAACAAGCCACAATCAAAGGCAGACAGCAAGCCACAATCAAAGGCAAACAAGAAGCCAAAATCAAAGGCAGACAACAGCCCAACATGAAAGGTAGAAAACAAGCCAACATGAAAGACTGAAAACAAGCCAAAATGAAAGACAGAAAATAAGCCAAAATGAAAGGCAGACAATAAGCCAAAATGAAAGGCAGGCAACAAGCCAAAATGAAAGGCAGACAACAAGCCAAAATGAAAGGCAGACAACAAGCTACAATGAAAGGCAGACAACAAGCCAACATGAGAGGCAGACAACAAGCCAACATGAAAGGCAGAAAACAAGCCAAAATGAATGAAAGCCAGACCAGACAACAAGCTACAATGAAAGGCAGACAACAAGCCAACTTGAAAGGCAGACAACAAGCCAAAATGAAAAGCAGACAACAAGCTAAAATGAAAGGCAGACAACAAGCTACAATGAAAGGCAGACAATAAGCCAACATGAAAGGCAGACAATAAGCCAAATGAAAGGCACAACAAGCCAACATGAAAGGCAGACAACAAGCCAACATGAAAGGCAGACAACAAGCCAACTGAAAGGCAGACAACAAGCCAACATGAAAGACAGACAACAAGCCAACATGAAAGGCATAAAGAGAAAAGAGAGGGAAAAAGGATAACTAAATGGTCATTAGTAAATTATTACAATGATTTATTTTCTCTCACATATCTTGTATATTACTCATTTTGTTTATTTCTATGTGTGTTTGATCATGTTGCTAGAGCTATTATACTTTTTGTAATGGCTGCATGAAATGAAGCGTGGCGTACGATCAATGATACAAACTTGTACTTTATTTGTTACTCATGTCAATTGAGCTGATGGCAATAGGTACGTCGAAGAATAATGATTACTTTTTTTTTTTGATTTCTCATCATTTTCGATGATACAGCAACTTTCTAACCTCTCCACCACCACCACCACCACCACCCCCTCTGTGTGTGTGTGTGTGTGTGTGTGTGTGTGTGTGTGTGTGTGTG
>JADBJO010006686.1:52500-75000 GCA_016801955.1 Conus betulinus | reverse complement strand
GGAGGACTACGAAAGATATAGAAGGGGAAAGAAGACTGCGAAAGATATAGAAGAAGGAAAAAGAGGAGGACTACGAAAGCTATAGAAAGGGAAAGAGGAGGACTGCGAAAGATATAGAAGGGGAAAGAGGAGGACAACGAAAGATATAGAAGGGGGAAAGAAGACTGCGAAAGATATAGAAGGGGAAAGAGGAGGACAACGAAAGATATAGAAGGGGAAAGAGGACTGCGAAAGATATAGAAGGGGAAAGAGGAGGACAGCGATAGATATAGAAGGGGAAAGAGGAGGACAGCGAAAGATATAGAAGAAAGGAAGAAGAAAGAGCGTAAGTTTAAAGCAAAAGTAAGCAGGAACTTCACGGCAGCAAAAAAGTTCTGTCGATTCATGTGCGCGGGGCTTTATACTTAGAAAGGCCTGAAGGGTGCTTCCGACTCGCTTGAAAAGGGATGAGTTTTGGCCCCTAATCACTGTTCATTTGTCCTGTCAACCCTATTGGTCTCCGTAGTCACTGGATTTGTTCTGCCAGCACCAACTTGTTTCCTCTGGTTGCCTGATTTTTTTTCCCAGTCAGTCTCATTTGTCTCACATAGTAAAGACACAGTACAGACAGGTACGTCTACAGGGTTCAGCTTATCTCCCACAGGCGCCACATTTGTTGGATCAAAGCCATTTGTTTCTATAGGCACCTGACTTTAATAATGATCCCCATTTGTCTCAATAGCTACCTGATTTGTCTGATGGCCCCAGTTTGTTTTCATAGCCGCCTTTGTCGTATTGGCCCCATTCGTCTCCCATACCTGCCTGACTTGTTCAGCCATTCGTCTCCCATACCTGCCTGACTTGTTCAGCCATTTGTCTGCCATACCTGCCTGACTTGTTCAACCATTTGTCTCCATACCTGCCTGACTTGTTCAGCCATTTGTCTCCCGTACCTGCCTGACTTGTTCAGCCATTTGTCTCCCGTACCTGCCTGACTTGTTCAGCCATTTGTCTCCCGTACCTGCCTGACTTGTTCAGCCATTTGTCTCCCGTACCTGCCTGACTTGTTCAGCCATTCGTCTCCCATACCTGCCTGACTTGTTCAGCCATTCGTCTCCTCCCATACCTGCCTGACTTGTTCAGCCATTTGTCTCCCATACCTGCCTGATTTGTTCAGCCATTTGTCTCCCGTACCTGCCTGACTTGTTCAGCCATTTGTCTCCCATACCTGCCTGACTTGTTCAGCCATTTGTCTCCCGTACCTGCCTGATTTGTTTTTCCAGCTAGATGAACCTGCCTCTCACATCAATAGAATGTTACTACTTTCTTACAGATTACATATCACGTCATGTTTGTCTTTTATCAGTGTACAATGCACGAGGTGTACATGATCATTTCATTTCTAAGAAAATGTTAGTTTTGCCATATTCAAAACAATTCTGAAATTGTTGATCTATTTTACGACCATTACCATCTTGGTGACTTCATCACTCTGGAAATGTCTGGAAAGGTCCAAATAGTATTTATCGCTCTGCCACGGCTGGAATGGTCCTGTCAGTATTTATCGCTCTGCCAAGCTTGATCAGGCAGGCTCTTGCAATTTCTGAGAAAATACAAATGTTAAAGTTTACGGCGAGCAACATATACGCACGTACACACGCACACACACACGCGCGCGCGTGTGTGCGCACGCACACACACACACACATACATCCCCCTCCCCAGCCTTCCCCCACCTCTGTCCTTAGGTACAGCTGGCCACATCCCCAGACGTTGTTTTACTAACCTAAATACCAGGTAAGGGGAGCGGAGGGATTAGTTTCCTCCTACGACCGCTCCGTTGAGTCAATTAGTATAAATTTCCAGAGAGTATGTCAGCTGAGAGCAACAAGTAACAGCTGGTTCACTGGCCGTAATCCACACTAGACAGGCCTGCTCCAGCTCCCTTCACACTTGGACAGACATCCTGGGGAAACCGCGGCCTGTGTCCAATAAGGACAGACAGGAACACTCAGCTAAGGTACAGGGGGTGCTTGGAATAAGGCCACAGACCGACAGTAATTAATGCGGAATTAAACTCCAGAAAAATGAACCTATGGATACTGCCTTTGGGAGTGAGCAACGAAGAGGGCTAATCCGTGAGGGCCAAAAGACAGCGTAAAAACATCCCAAGATTGAACAAACAAACATTCGATTGAGCTTGCCCTCAGCCCTAATTTGGCCCCCGTGGTTGCCAGGTTATAAGCAACATTACATTACATGGCAAAGAGGCATTAGAGAGTACACATCCTAACCGTATTCTCAGCGTCTCAAAGGATGAAGTACAAATGACAGGCAGCTGATCAGAACATGCGCTGGCAGAGACAACAAAAAATTACCTGTAGATACAAAACGCGACAAACGAACCTGACATTTGCCGAAATGCAGAATAACGCTGCCAGACTCATTTGAACAGCTTCTAAGTCTGACCACGTTTCTCCACTTCTTCACTATCTCCTGAGGTTGCCTGTTTCCGATCTGTTAGTTCATTGCTCTGACCTGTTCAGCCAGCACTGGCTCTGCACCAGAGTATCTAACTGAACTCCTTCAGATCTGCACTCCAGCCCCGCTTCTCTGATACACGTGTGATGAGGATACCTCATGGCAGAACTTCTCTCATTCACGTGTGATGAGGATACCTCACGGCAGAACTTCTCTCATTCACGTGTGATGAGGATACCTCATGGCAGAACTTTTCTCATTCACGTGTGATGAGGATACCTCATGGCAGAACTTCTCTCATGCACGTGTGATGAGGATACCTCATGGCAGAACTTCTCCCATTCACGTGTGATGAGGATACCTCATGGCAGAACTTCTCCCATTCACGTGTGATGAGGATACCTCCTGGCAGAACTTCTCCCATTCACGTGTGATGAGGATACCTCATGGCAGAACTTCTCTCATGCACGTGTGATGAGGATACCTCCTGGTAGAACTTATCTCATTCACGTGTGATGAGGATACCTCATGGCAGACCTGAGACTGACGGGCAAAGGGAGTTCTTTCCAAGCCCCACCAACGTGGAACAGATCCGTGACAACCTCCGACTCTGACTCCCTGTTCACTGCGGCCTTAAAACTCCTCTCCTCTCTCAGCAGTAGGTGTAGTGGGGGCAAGTGCACATAAGTAGGTATCTCTGCACATATGTAATATGTCCCATTATGTCAGTGTGTATGCATGTTTTTTTTTATTCGTGAATGTAGAGATAGGTGTATGTGGGTGGATTTATGTGTAAAAATTGGTGTAAACTGTTTCGTAAAATGTTTTGTGTATCACGAACATGCATCACCATTTCGTTTTCGAGCGCCTACAGCAGTTTTCTGCAAACTGAGCAAGATGAAATATTCATTGTTATCATTTTCATTATACGGGTCCGTATTACAACACACCTCCCAGTCCAGGACCATTCTACAGGGTACCTTGGAGGGTAGACATTTCCAGAAGCAGAGCGAAGACATTCAGGATGGGAAATGTAAACCACGGGAAGCGGTGCGCAACATGCGTCGTGGTACCATGACGACTTCCATGTCTGGAACAATGAATAGGGCTGACTGGACAAATCAGGCGAATGTGGGGTTACGATGGCATTGGCTGAATAGATCAGGAAGTTATGGAAGACACATGGGCTTGTTTGAAAAAATGAGGAAGCTATGGGAAACAAATGGGGCGTGCTGGACAAATCAGGTGACTGCCGAAAACAAAGGAACTGACGAACATATCAGGAAGCTATGGAAAAACATGGGGCGTGCTGGACACATCAGGATGCCATGAGAGACAAAAGGACTGAGCGGACAAACCAGGTATCCAAGGAAACCCAGAGAAGACTGGGTAAAACTGGTTTTAACAGCTGTCCTGCCACAGTGACTCACGATCGGATGACTCAAAGCACTACTCCAGACCATGACTGACACGCAGACCATTCAGATTCAATACGGAAAAGTCTCACCTTTCTTCTGAATGCTGTGACGTGTCCCTGTGTGGGTAAGGATCATTCAAACATACTTCATGCTATCAATATTTGGCTGGAATTCATGTTGGCTCTGACACTGACTTACCGCCTGGCAAAGTCCTATGTGCAGAGGGTCAGTATGCCCATAGTGCCATGTCTGCCCTCCAGCAGTTGATAGGCTCTAAGGGCGCCATTCCATTTGTCCCTTTACGGATACAGTTACGGCGAAAAATCATGCCAGTGAAATGAAAAAGGCATGATTCCATTTCTCCGTCAACGGATACGGTTACAGACACCTTAATCTAGACTGGAACATGTAGTGACCAATGCAGCATGGGACGGGTACAGGGCGTCTTTCGTTCTTAACATTCATCCTGATTTTTTGTACCTTTTGTTTACACTGGGAAGCCACCGCTGGAAACAGGTGAGAAACTCTACCCATGGCCAGCGATCTGGTCACAACTAGAATACAGCAGGCTGTAAACTGCCCATGACCAGTGAGCTGGTCACAGCTAGAATACAGCAGGCTGTAAACTGCCCATGGCCAGTGAGCTGGTCACAGCCAGAATACAGCAGGCTGTAAACTGCCCATGGCCAGTGAGCTGGTCACAGCCAGAATACAGCAGGCTGTAAACTGCCCATGGCCAGTGAGCTGGTCACAGCTAGAATACAGCAGGCTGTAAACTGCCCATGGCCAGTGAGCTGGTCACAGCTAGAATACAGCAGGCTGTAAACTGCCCATGGCCAGTGAGCTGGTCACAGCTAGAATACAGCAGGCTGTAAACTGCCCATGGCCAGTGAGCTGGTCACAGCTAGAATACAGCAGGCTGTAAACTGCCCATGGCCAATGAGCTGGTCACAGCCAGAATACAGCAGGCTGTAAACTGCCCATGGCCAGTGAGCTGGTCACAGCCAGAAATACAGCAGGCTGTAAACTGCCCATGGCCAGTGAGCTGGTCACAGCTAGAATACAGCAGGCTGTAAACCTGGTCAGCCAAAATCTTCGCTTTCAGTCACTAGAGTTCGGAAGACTACATCAACGTCGGTCCTGTTTTTGTCCCAGTGTGTGGGTCATCTGCCAACAGTGAACACGGTTCTGAATGGAGTTGGATATGACAGAAAAAAGAAGGGAGGGGAAAGAACAGCTGTCTGTGTCAGCATGCTGGTAGTGCTGTGTCTCAGCGCCAGTCACATGCACACCCACAGTGTTCCAGAACACTATAACGGACACCGTCACTGTCACAGTCAATGGACAAATGAAATGGTGCGTTGACTTTGCGGTCGGCACAGTGTGACTTCCATCCTAGCGGAGCTTCATCGCCATTTAGTGTCGGTTTTATCTCTCTGTCACATCCTGACTGCATTCTTTGAAATTCCCAGTGTAAATATGTCAGACGAATTAATGATTTGATTCAACGCCCATCTCGAGCCGAATATGAGAAGATCAGTGATTGCTCGTTCTTCATTTTCGTTGTCCTGATTGTTGCTTATCTTGTCTGAAGGAGACCTAGGAGGTCGAATCGCGTCGTGTTTTGTCTTGTTTTTGTTTGTCCATGTTAATTGACGAGGTTATTTCAAATACCTTCTAACGTTTGTTTCAATTTCTGCCTGCGATCAGGTCACTGTGTAACTGATGATGTTAAAAGCTTGTTGTCACTGTACTCTAATGTTGACAGGTCGATCAGGTCACTGTGTAACTGATGATGTTAAAGCTTGTTGTCACTGTAGTCTACTGTTGACAGGTCGATCAGGTCACTGTTACTAATGATGTTGAATCTTGTTGTCGCTGTAGTCTACTGTTGACAGGTCGATCAGGTCACTGTAACTGATGATGTTAAAGCTTGTTGTCACTATGGTCTACTGTTGTTGGCAGGGAGCACAGCTGTTAAAACAGCGCTGGCTGCTGTCATCAGCGTAAAGCTTAAGGGTGATTCGTTTACTATGTCACAACCTGATGAAACAAGATAACCTTCTGTCACCAAGGTGAGGATGTGGAAATGTGTTTAGTAGGGGCTCATGATGTATTCTTATTCTTTTCTCACTCAGGTCGGCCATCTTATCCTGCCTCATTACATGTAGGTAAAACCCACCGTAGTGCTCCTACCTCATTACATGTTGGCAAAACCCACCGTAGTGCTCCTACCTCATTACATGTTGGCAAAACCCACCATAGTGCTCCTACCTCATTACATGTTGGCAAAACCCACCATAGTGCACCTACCTCATTACACAATGGCAAAACCCACCATAGTGCTCCTACCTCATTACACAATGGCAAAACCCACCATTGTGCACTTACCTCATTACATGTTGGTAAAACCCACCGTAGTGCTCCTACCTCATTACATGTTGGCAAAACCCACCATAGTGCTCCTACCTCATTACATGTTGGTAAAACCCACCGTAGTGCTCCTACCTCATTACATGTCGGCAAAACCCACATAGTGCTCCTACCTCATTACATGTTGGCAAAACCCACCATAGTGCTCCTACCTCATTACACAATGGCAAAACCCACCATTGTGCACTTACCTCATTACATGTTGGTAAAACCCACGTAGTGCTCCTACCTCATTACACGTTGGCCAAACCCACCATAGTGCTCCTACCTCATTACATGTTGGCAAAACCCACTGTAGTGCTCCTACCTCATTACATGTTGGTAAAACCCACCATAGTGCTCCTACCTCATTACATGTTGGTAAAGCCCACCATAGTGCTCCTACCTCATTACATGTTGGTAAAAAAACCCACCGTAGTGCTCCTACCTCATTACATGTTGGTAAAAACCCCCGTAGTGCTCCTACCTCATTACATGTTGGTAAAACCCACCATAGTGCTCCTACCTCATTACATGTTGGTAAAACCCACCGTAGTGCTCCTACCTCATTACATGTTGGCAAAACCCACCATAGTGCTCCTACCTCATTACATGTTGGTAAAACCCACCATTGTGCTTCTACCTCATTACACAATGGCAAAACCCACCATTGTGCACTTACCTCATTACATGTTGGTAAAACCCACCATAGTGCTCCTACCTCATTACACGTTGGCAAAACCCCACCCATAGTGCTCCTACCTCATTACACAATGGCAAAACGCACTGTATTGCTCCTACCTCATTACATGTTGGTAAAACCCACCGTAGTGCTCCTACCTCATTACATGTTGGCAAAACCCACCATTGTGCACTTACCTCATTACATGTTGGTAAAACCCACCGTAGTGCTCCTACCTCATTACATGTTGGTAAAACCCACCATAGTGCTCCTACCTCATTACATGTTGGCAAAACCCACCATTGTGCACTTACCTCATTACATGTTGGTAAAACCCACCGTAGTGCTCCTACCTCATTACATTTTGGCAAAACCCACCATAGTGCTGTGATTTCCCCGCTTTTTTCAGGTTTGAGAATTTGCGTCTGTTAATTTACTCTTCAAATGCTCTTTAGACAAATGTGATTAAATGAGTGTTTAATTTCATAATGTCGGTTTTAGCTCAGTGAAACAACACTGGAATGAGTTCTTTTGTGTGAGGCATTAAGCAGGGCAAGCCAAACGGGGAACCACAAAGAAATAGAGATCAACATGAGCACTAGCACAGGTTTGCCAGTAACCTGTACCTGGCCAAACTTTCTAACAGCCATGAGCAGACGCCGTCACGTTGATCAGGACGAGCTGTCAGCTCTCTCATTCTCCCATGTTCCCTACGGAAATTGTCTCCCTCTCATCGCGTTCTGGCTCTCCCATACAACACACTGAGGTTTGTGCCGTCACGACTAAAGCACAGGCAATGGGCAGACTTATCTATACTAAACCACCAGGAGGAAACCCACCAGAGGCGACACTGTCCTGCTGCCGAACCCATTTCGATGGTGCTCAGTGACGCCTGATCGGATCCAACGTACACACACGACACAAGCCCTGGGCTGTCCACACCATTTGCTCTGTCGTGGAGCCAGAGTGAGTGAATGTACCCCTAACCCCCTTTCGGCCTTCCTGGTCGGCTGGGTCACCACCATTATGACTTGACTTCTCTTGAGTTCCCCCCTCTGCATCATACAAGTTGCACGTGCCTGCTGAAAGCTGCTGATCCATCGCAAGCTGCTGCGGTGACGCATCTCATCACCTGCTGCTGAAGTGGCTGTTAAACGAGACGGTGTTCGTTTGTACTTGTGTCACCAAGACAAACAAACTGCTCGTAAGCACGGCACGAAATGTCCAAGGGAACACTTCATATTAATTATAAAGACATTTGGAACTCTTGTCTCAGGTTTACTGTTAACTCCATTCATACTTTAACATCAGAAACTACCGGGGGCAAAAAAAAACACACACACACACATTCGGGCTCGCGTTTGGACAGGTACAATACGGACGATGGGCAAGCTGTTCTGCCATGGAAATGCATGCAGAACAAAGAATAGCCGGCGAAGAAAGTTTCACGGATAATGTGACAGGTGAACAGCCTCTTACAAAACCAGACCATCTCATGCTGATGCCTGAACCGCCACAGCTACTGCACCATCAGGTCACTGCAATGCAGGACCAGTCTGCGTTATTGGTGGACCGGCCCGAGCCAGCACCACACCGGTACATGCTGCTGTACAGCCACAGTGTGTCATCACAGGATTGTCTGTGTTGCTTTAAGACAGTCCGTTGGTCCAGGACCACAGTGTGTCATCACAGGATTGTCTGTGTTGCTTTAAGACAGTCCACCACTGTCCAGGGCCACAGTGTGTCATCACAGGATTGTCTGTGCTGCTTTAAGACAGTCCTCCATTGGACTAGGGCCACAGTGTGTCATCACAGGATTGTCTGTGCTGCTTTAAGACAGTCCTCCATTCGTCCAGGGCCACAGTGTGTCATCACAGGATTGTCTGTGTTGCTTTAAGACAGTCTTCCATTGGTCCAGGGCCACAGTGTGTCATCACAGGATTGTCTGTGTTGCTTTAAGACAGTCTTCCATTGGTCCAAAGAAACTCCCAGACATGATCAGTCCCCATCGGCACTGGACCAGTCTCTGGCACTATGGCAGCACTATGCAGCATTACTGCAGGAACAGACAGTATGGATCCAGGCTACTGCACCGTGCCCTGTGACACTGCAGGACCAGTGTACTGCACCGTGCCCTGTGACTGCAGGACCAGTGTACTGCACCATGCCCTGTGACTGCAGGACCCAGTGTATTGCACCGTGCCCTGTGACCGCAGGACTAGTGTACTGCACCATGCCCTGTGACTGCAGGACCAGTGTACTGCACCATGCCCTGTGACTGCAGGACCAGTGTATTGCACCGTGCCCTGTGACTGCAGGACCAGTGTACTGCACCATGCCCTGTGACTGCAGGACCAGTGTATTGCACCGTGCCCTGTGACTGCACGACCAGCGTACTGCACCATGCCCTGTGACACTGCAGGACCAGTGTATTGCACCGTGCCCTGTGACTGCAGGACCAGTGTACTGCACCGTGCCCTGTGACTGCAGGACCAGTGTACTGCACCGTGCCCTGTGACACTGAAGGACCAGTGTATTGCACCGTGCCCTGTGACACTGCAGGACCAGTGTATTGCACCGTGCCCTGTGACTGCGGGACCAGTGTACTGCACCGTGCCTTGTGACACTGCAGGACCATGTGTACTGCACCGTGCCCTGTGACTGCAGGACCAGTGTACTGCACCGTGCCCTGTGACACTGCAGGACCAGTGTATTGCACCGTGCCCTGTAACTGCGGGACCAGTGTACTGCACCGTGCCTTGTGACACTGCAGGACCAGTGTACTGCACCGTGCCCTGTGACTGCGGGACCAGTGTACTGCACCGTGCCTTGTGACACTGCAGGACCAGTGTATTGCACCGTGCCCTGTGACTGCGGGACCAGTGTACTGCGCCGTGCCCTGTGACACTGCAGGACCAGTGTACTGCACCGTGCCCTGTGACTGCAGGACCAGTGTACTGCACCGTGCCCTGTGACACTGCAGGACCAGTGTACTGCACCGTGCCTTGTGATACTGCAGGACCAGTGTACTGCACCGTGCCCTGTGACACTGCAGGACCAGTGTACTGCACCGTGCCTTGTGACACTGCAGGACCAGTGTACTGCACCGTGCCCTGTGACACTGCAGGACCAGTGTACTGCACCGTGCCCTGTGACACTGCAGGACCAGTGTACTGTACCGTGCCCTGTGACACTGCAGGACCAGTGTACTGCACCGTGCCCTGTGACTGCAGGACCAGCGTACTGCACCGTGCCTGTGACTGCAGGACCAGTGTACTGCGCCGTGCCCTGTGACACTGCAGGACCAGCATGTGTCAGTACTAGGCTAGCCTGTGTCATCGCTCTACCAGTCGATGTCAACATGTTAATCAGCTATGTATCCAGACAAGATTTTTCTGCTCCACACCCCCTCCCCCCTCCCCCTCTACTAGCTCCCATCCCCTCTATTTGTTTAATTCAAATGGCTTTCTCCTCCCTCTCCCCGCAACTCCCTTTTTAGCCCCACCCCCACCCCACCTCTTTTTTTCTTTTTTTTCTTTTTTCTTTTCTTTTTAAATTCTTTTCTCATTAAGCAAGGAGAAAGATTGATCCAGAGATCACGAGCAGCCAGTAAATGACAGATATGACACATGACTATTCTTACAATCAATGACTGATATGACACAGGACTATTTTTACAATCAAGCACGCCGCATTTGATTCCCTAACTGAGAAACCCTCCACGTATCCATTTCCTTAAGCACCGACAGAGATACCAACACGAGTGAAACTTTCATGGAAGGTTAGGTTTTGCACAAAAATGGATCAGCAGGATTACAATCGCAAAAATCGGAGTTTCCATGGCGTCTCCGGTTTCCTTCATCCTAACAACTCGTGTGAGAGTTGGAGAGGTTGGAAGGACGGGGTGTGGGGGGGAGAGTAAGTCACAGACAGACAGGCAGACAGGCAGGCATGCAGACAGGCAGACAGACAGGATACAAAAAGAAGTAAAAAGATATTTAACTGTTCGGACTCTGGCCATTACAAATGGAGTACACATATGATATGCAACCAAGAATACATATTACTAATAGATTCTTTCCGCAAAGAAGAAAACCAATTCAAAATTATTTTCGATTTTTTCGTGAGAGAGAGAGAGAGAGAGAGAGAGAGAGAGAGACAGACAGACAGACAGACAGACAGACAGACAGACAGACAGACAGACAGACAGATAGACAGACAGACAGACAGACAGACAGACAGAGTGAGAGAAAGAGAGCGAGAGAGAGAGAGAGAGAGAGAGAGAGAGAGAGAGAGAGAGAGAGAGAGAGAGAGAGTTCATTATAGAGTGTGTTTATTCAAACATTGTTTGTTGACGATTAAACAAAAGAGCAGACACCTTGATCAACTGGTGAAAAGCTGCAGTTCTGAAGAACAGAGTTCTGGAGAAGGAGAAGATACCATGACACAACGATTTCATGTAACGCCCAGCACAACACATTCACACTGCAGGTATTTATTATAGAGGGAGAAGATACCATGACAACGATCTCATCAAACGCCCAGCACAACACTATCACACTGCGGGTATTTATTATAGAGGGAGAAGATACCATGACAACGATCTCATCAAACGCACAGCACAACACAACTATCACACTGCGGGTATTTATTATAGAGGGAGAAGATACCATGACAACGATCTCATCAAACGCCCAGCACAACACATTCACACTGCAGGTATTTATTATAGAGGGAGAAGATACCATGACAACGATCTCATCAAACGCCCAGCACAACACTATCACACTGCAGGTATTTATTATAGAGGGAGAAGATACCATGACAACGATCTCATCAAACGCCCAGCACCAACACTATCACACTGCAGGTATTTATTATAGAGGGAGAAGATACCATGACAACGATCTCATCAAACGCCCAGCACCAACACTATCACACTGCAGGTATTTATTATAGAGGGAGAAGATACCACCATGACAACGATCTCATCAAACGCCCAGCACAACACTATCACACTGCAGGTATTTATTATAGAGGGAGAAGATACCATGACAACGATCTCATCAAACGCCCAGCACCAACACTATCACACTGCAGGTATTTATTATAGAGGGAGAAGATACCATGACAACGATCTCATCAAACGCCCAGCACCAACACTATCACACTGCAGGTATTTATTATAGAGGGAGAAGATACCATGACAACGATCTCATCAAACGCCCAGCACAACACTATCACACTGCAGGTATTTATTATAGAGGGAGAGAGATACCATGACAACGATCTCATCAAACGCCCAGCACCAACACTATCACACTGCAGGTATTTATTATAGAGGGAGAAGAAGATACCATGACACCAACGATCTCATCAAACGCCCAGCACCAACACTATCACACTGCAGGTATTTATTATAGAGGGAGAAGATACCATGACAACGATCTCATCAAACGCCCAGCACCAACACTATCACACTGCAGGTATTTATTATAGAGGGAGAAGATACCATGACAACGATCTCATCAAACGCCCAGCACAACACTATCACACTGCAGGTGTACATTGTGTACTGAATACAGCAAGCACATTTTCCAATACTGGTTTGATCAGAGCAGGAAAGCCAGTTTCACCGTGTTTGGTGTTTGTTGCTGTGGGTTGTACCGCGCTGTGTGATGTATAGCAGTGTGAGCATGTTTGCTGTTTGTTGTTATGGATTGTACTGCACTGTACGGTGTATAGCAGTGTGACTGTGTGTGTTGTTTGTTGTTAATGATTGTACTGCACTGTACGGTGTACAGCAGTGTGACCGTGTTTGTTGTTTGTTGTTATGGATTGTACTGCACTTTATGGTGTATAGCATGTTGACCATGTTTTGGTGTTTGTTGTTATGGATTGTACTGCACTGTATGGTGTATAGCAAGTTGACCATGTTTGGTGTTTGTTGTTATGGATTGTACTGGACTGTACAGTGTATAGCAGTGTGACCGTGTCTGTTGTTTGTTGTTATGGATTGTACTGCACTGTACGGTGTATAGCAGTGTGACAGTGTTTGTAGTCTGTTGTTATTAATTGCACTGGACTGTACGGTGTATAGCAGTGTGACAGTGTTTGTAGTCTGTTGTTTATTAATTGTACTGGACTGTGCGGTGTATAGCAAGTTGACCATGTTTGATGTTTGTTGTTATGGATTGTACTACATTGTACGGTGTATAGCAAGTTGACCGTGTTTGTTGTTTTTGTGGATTGTACTGGACTGTACGGTGTGTATAGCAGTATGACTGTATGGTGTATAGCAATGTGACTGTACGGTGTATAGTGTGTACCATGTTTTGTTGTTTGTTGTTACGGATTGTACTGCACTGTACGGTGTATAGCAAGTTGACCGTGTTTGTTGTTTGTTGTGTTGTGGATTGTACTGGACTGTACGGTGTATATAGCAGTATGACTGTACGGTGTATAGCAATGTGACTGTACGGTGTATAGCAGTGTGATCGTGTTTTTGTTGTTTGTTGTTATGGATTGTACTGCACTGTACGGTGTATAGCAGTGTGACCGTGTTTGATGTTTTGTTGTTATTGATTGTACTGGACTGTACTATGTGTAGCAAGTTGACCGTGTGTTGTTGTTTATTGTTATGGATTATACTGCACTGTACGATGTATAGCAAGTTGACCGTGTCTGTTGTTGTTGTTGTTATTAGTTGTACTGGACTGTACGGTGTATAGCAGTGTGACCGTGTTTGTTGTTTGTTGTTGTTATGGATTGTACTGCACTGTACGGTGTATAGCAAGTTGACCGTGTCTGTTGTTTGTTGTTATTAGTTGTACTGGACTGTACGGTGTATAGCAAGTTGACCGTGTTTGTTGTTATGGATTGTACTGCACTGTACGGTGTATAGCAGTGTGACTGTGTCTGTTGGTAGTTGTTAATGATTGTACTTCACTGTACGGTGTATAGCTGACCCTAGGAGAACAACAAGTTTTGGACGTCATTTCGCTGTTCTGTTTAGACAAATAAGAGGAAGAGAGAGGGGGGATAAGGGACATGAGGAAGGGAGGGAGGGAGACGGGAGGTTAGGGGTAGGAAAGGGGGGGGGGGGGGGGCAAAACTGCTAATCCAGCTACTTGTGTCGTTTCCACAGCAATACAAAGGCCACTCGACTGATACAATCTCACCCCCAATTCCCAGTGCCCCACACCACACCAAACTCGTTCCTCGTCCTCTCTCTCTCTCTCTCTCTCTCTCTCTCTCTCTCTCTCTCTCTCTCTCTCACACACACACACACACACACACACACACACGCACACACACACACACACACACACACGCTTTTCTCGTCGTTCATTGATACGCAATCAGACGGGCGTCGGTTGAGTCACCACAGCGTCTCGTACTATCAGCAGCTGTCACTGAGATTTTCTTTCTTTCTTAATCAGACAGCTTTTACTACTACTTTTTGACGAAGGCAATTCTACACTACACGCGCACGTCGCTCCTTAATTTCCCCAAAGCATCTGAAGTTCCCTCTACACCAATCGTTTGAACCTTCCGCTTGGCGGGGTCGGGTCGAATTTAATCGTCGAGTTCCGTGTGTCGTCGTTTATCAACCGTACGTATGACAGGGCTCTGGGGCGGCTACATCACAGACTTCGTCCCTTCATACTGCACATGGCCCAGTCATCTGCAATGGGACATGACATGGCTGGCCTCGTTGGCCCAGTGGCAAAGTAGTGTGTTCACCGTCACGTGCTGCGCCTTCAAATTTCGCTAGCGCCCGACAAACACTTTCCCAGCTTAGTTGCCCGTGATAGTGTGTTATTCTGTGGTCAAGTACCAGCTAGTCCCCCACTTCTCCCCAGGAGTCTCATGCCCGTCTGTCATATCCCCTCTGGTGGGTGAAGACGTTAAACCTGAATGAACTAAGGGCAAGGCACGCGTTTCGACCTGTCGGATGCATGGTACGGTCAAACTGCTCGTGTTACCCCTCTCCTTTAAGTCACCCACGGTGTTAACACCCCCACCACCTCCCCTGGCATGTCACGTCAATTCTGTACCGATTCCCAATTTTCGTTCGTTTACCTTTACTTAATGTTCATTAAATCTAGTAATTCAAGCGTGCGAAGGTGTGTGTGTGTGTGTGTGTGTGTGTGTGTGTGTGTGTGTGTGTGTGTGTGTGTTCTGGTTTGCTCCTTCCTGTGCTTTTGTTGGTCGATTGTTGATGGTTGTTGTTGTTGTTTAGGGGGTGGGGGGGGTGGCGGTTTCGTGGATTTTTTTTTCACACTGAAAGGCTGCTCACTGGCAGCTCAGACTCTGAAAAACTGTAGATGTCAACAACGTCCTCATCCACCCACACCCCTCCCCCCGCCCCCCTCCCTCAACCTCTTCTGCCCATCACACCTCCCCCTCCCCTCAGTCCCCGTCTCTCGGTCCCGTCCCTCCCCGCTTCCCTGGGCCGATTGATCCGCCCACCGCAGGAGTAAGTAAAGGAGAGTTCAGTGATGATGTGCGTCCTTGCAGGGAGTGGGCCGTGGCTGTGCTGTGTGTGTGTGTGATATGAAGGCGTGCTCTCCCTACCAGGGCAGGACAGCCGTGTGTACAATGACACAGACAGCAGCTTAGTTTCTTCGACATTTCCAGGTGGACTTCAAACTGCAGGCTGTTTAGTCCACGTTGCCTGGTGTCCCGGGTGTTAAACTAGAAGGTATGTCACGCTACGTAACGCTGAACTATTAAGTTAGTGGGAATCCTATGTGACGCTACCAATACAAAGTTAGGGACCACAATGCACAACATTCCCGTCGTTTTGTCGAAGGCATGTGTGTTTCAGCCCTAAACGCTGGTTCTGTTAAATAGTTGTCTTGTGGAAGGCATGTGTGTTTCAGCCCTAAACGCTGGTTCTGTTAAATAGTTGTCTTGTGGAAGGCATGTGTGTTTTTCAGCCCTAAACGCTGGTTCTGATAAGTAGTTGTCTTGTGGAAGGCATGCGTGTTTCAACCCTAAACGCTGGTTCTGTTAAATAGTTGTCTTGTGGAAGGCATGTGTGTTTCAGCCCTAAACGCTGGTTCTGTTAAGTAGTTGTCTTGGTAGGCGTGCGTGTTTCAGCCCTAAACACTGGTTCTTTTTAAGTAGTTGTCTTGTGGAAGGCGTGTGTGTTTTCAGCCCTAAACACTGGTTCTGTTAGGTAGTTGTCTTGTGGAAGGCACGTGTGTTTCAGCCCTAAACACTGGTTCTTGTATTGAGCAGTGTCAGGATGGACAGAGAGTGAGCACTGTGTGAACACTGGACACCCCTGGCTTAGGAATCATGTATTGTCGGTGTCGCAATGATGAGTTGTTAACTGGTAACTCAGCTGGTTCGGCAACGGGCAGAAATTGTGTGTAATTTTCCTGGATTTTCCTCAAGTCAAGACAGGAGACCACTGTGTGTGTGTGTGGTGTGTGTGTGGTGATACATGTGGACATGCACCCGATGACTGAAGGTCTCACGTGTCATTGCAGTCACTTGGTTTGTTTGTAGAGGGGGGAGAGGGGTTGGTTTGTTGTAGAGGGGGGGACAGGGTTGGTTTGTTGTAGAGAGGGGACAGGGGTTGGTTTGTTGTAGAGGGGGGAGAGGGGTTGGTTTGTTGTAGAGGGGGGGAGAGGGGTTGGTTTGTTGTAGAGGGGGACAGGGGTTGGTTTGTTGTAGAGGGGGAGAGGGGTTGGTTTGTTGTAGAGGGGGGAGAGGGGTGGTTGGTTTGTGTAGAGAGGGGGAGAGGGGTTGGTTTGTTGTTTGTTGAGGGGGGGACAGGGGTTGGTTTGTTGTAGAGAGGGGGACAGGGTTGGTTTGTTGTAGAGGGGGGAGAGGGGTTGGTTTATGTAGAGGGGGGACAAGGGTTGGTTTGTTGTAGAGGGGGGGGAGGGGTTGGTTTGTTGTAGAGGGGGGGACAGGGGTTGGTTTGTTGTAGAGGGTGACACAGGGGTTGGTTTGTTGTAGAGGAGGGAGAGGGGTTGGTTTGTTGTAGAAGGGGAACAGGGGTTGGTTTGTTGTACAGGGGGACAGGGGTTGGTTTGTTGTAGAGGGGGGAGAGGGGTTGGTTTTGTTGTAGAGGGGGGGAGAGGGGGTTGGTTTTTGTTGTAGAGAGGGGGGACAGGGGTTGGTTTGTTGTAGAGGGGGGGGGGGGGGCAGGGGGCTGGTGGTTTGTTGCAGAGGGGGGACAGGGGTCGGTTTGTTGTGCAGGGGGGACAGGGGTTGTTTGTTGTAGAGGGGGGAGAGGGGTTGGTTTGTTTGTAGAGGGGGGAAGGGGTTGGTTTGTTGTAGAGGGGGAACAGGGGTTGGTTTGTTGTAGAGGGGGGACAGGGGTCGGTTTGTTGTAGAGGGTGGACAGGGGTTGGTTTTGTTGTAGAGGGGGGAGAGGGGGGGTTGGTTTGTTGTAGAGAGGGGGGGGGCAGGGGCTGGTTTGTTTTGCAGAGGTGGGGTGGGAGAGGGATTGGTTTGTTGTACAGGGGGGACAGGGGTTGGTTTTTTTTGTAGAGGGGGACAGGGGTTTGGTTTGTTGTAGAGGGGGACAGGGGTTGGTTTTTGTTGTAGAGGGGGGACAGGGGGGTGGTTTTGTTGTAGAGGGGGACAGGGGTTGGTTTGTTGTAGAGGGGGACAGGGGTTGGTTTTTGTTGTAGAGGGGGGACAGGGTTGGTTTGTTGTAGAGGGGGACAGGGGTTGGTTTGTTGTAGAGGGGGGAGAGGGGTTGGTTTGTTGTAGAGGGGGGGACAGGGGTGGTTTTTGTTGTAGAGGGGGGAGAGGGGTTGGTTTGTGTTGTAGAGGGGGGACAGGGGTTGGTTTGTTGTAGAGGGTGGACAGGTTGGTTTTTTTTTGTAGGGGGGACAGGGGTTGGTTTGTTGTAAAGGGGACAGGGGGTTTGGTTGTTGTAGAGGGGGGAGAGGGGTTGGTTTGTTGTAGAGGGGGGGGACAGGGGTTGGTTTTGTTGTAGAGGGGGAGAGGGGTTGGTTTGTTGTAGAGGGGGAGAGGGGTTGGTTTTGTTGTAGAGGGGGGACAGGGGTTGGTTTGTTGTGCAGGGGGCAGGGGGTGGTTTGTTTGTAGAGGGGGAGAGGGGTTGTAGAGAGGGAGATGGGTTGGTTTGTTGTAGAAGGGGGAGAGAAGGTTGGTTTGTTTGTAGAGGGGAGAGAGGAGTTGGTTTGTTATAGAGGGGGGACAGGGGTTGGTTTGTTATAGAGGGGGGGCGGGGTTGGTTTGTTGCAGAGGGGGGGAAGAGGGATTGGTTTGTTGTAGAGGGGGGGGGGAGGGGTTGGGTTGTTGTAGAGGGGGGAGGGGGGGGATTGTTTGTTGTTGAGGTGGGGGGAGAGGGATTGGTTTGTTGTAGAGGGTGGGAGGGGTGGTTTGTTGTAGAGGGGGGAGAGGGGTTGGTTTGTTGTAGAGGGGGGGGAGGGGTGGTTTGTTTGTTAGAGAGGGGGACAGGGGTTGGTTTGTTGTAGAGGGGGACAGGGGGGGTGGTTGTTGTAGGGGGGGGACAGGGGTTGGTTTGTTGTAGAGGGGGGACAGGGGTGGTTTGTTGTAGAGGGGGGAGGTGTGTTTGAGGGGTTTGTTTGTTGTAGAGGTAGAGGGGGGGGTGTCAGGGGTTGGTTGTTGTAGAGGGGGGGTTGTAGAGGGGGGGGGGAGGGGGGGTTTGTTGTTGTAGAGGGGGGGGGGGGGGGTTGGTTTGTTGTAGAGGGGGGACAGGGTTGGTTTGTTGTAGAGTAGAGGGGTACGGGGGTTGGTTTGTTGTAGAGGGGGGGGGGGGTGGTTGGTTGGTTTGTTTGTAGAGGGGGGAGGGGGAGGGGTTGGTTTGTTTGTAGAGGGGGGACAGGGGTTGGTTTGTTGTAGAGGGTGGACAGGGGTTTGTTTGTTGTAGAGGGGGGACAGGGGTTTGGTTTGTTGTAGAGGGGGAGAGGGGGTTGATTTGTTGTAGAGGGGGGAGAGGGGTGGTTTGTTGTAGAGGGGGGACAGGGGTTGGTTTGTTGTAGAGGGGGGAGAGGGGTTGGTTTGTTGTAGAAGGGGGAGAAGGGGTTGGTTTGTTGTAGAGGGGAGAGGGTTGGTTTGTTGTTATAGGGGGGGGGACAGGGGATGGTTTGTTATAGAGGGGGGGCAGGGGGGTGGTTTGTAGCAGAGGGGGACAGGGGTTTGGTTTGTTGCAGAGGGGAAGAGGGATTGGTTTGTTGTAGAGGGGGGGAGAGGGTTTTGTTTTGTTGTAGAGGGGGGGGGGGGGGGGTCAGGGGTTGGTTTGTTGTAGAGGGGGGAGAGGGGTTGGGTTTTTTGTAGAGGGGGGGCAGGGGGGGTTGGTTTGTTGCAGAGGTGCGGGGGAGAGGGATTGGTTTGTTGTAGAGGGGGACAGGGGTTGGTTTGTTGTAGGGGGGGTTGGGGGGGGGGGGGGGGGGGGGGGGGGGGGTTGTAGAGGTTGTGGACAGGGGGGTTGGTTTTGTTGTAGAGGGGGGAGGGGGGCAGGGGTTGGTTTGTTTGTTGTAGAGGGGGACAGGGGGTTGGTTTGTTGTAGAGGGGGGAGAGGGGTTGGTTTGTTTGTAGAGAGAGGGGGGGAGAGGGGTTGGTTTGTTGTAGAAGGGGAGAGGGGTTGTAGAGAGGGGGGAGAGGGGTTGGTTTGTTGTAGAGGGGGGAGAGGGGTTGGTTTGTTGTAGAGGGGGACAGGGGTTGGTTTTGTTGCAGAGAGGGGGGAGAGGGTTGTGGATGGGGGAGAGTGGTTGCAGAGGAGGAGTGGGGTTGTAGAGGAGGGGAGAGGAGTTGTAGATGGGGGGAGAGGGGGTGATTTGTTCAATTTTTGAAAACCTGACATTTTCCCCCCTCGTAAAGGCAGCCCTAAAAAGCCGCTGTTTGGTTGGTGAGAGGGGGGGGGGGGGGTATTCATCACACCCGAACCAAACCTGAACGCTATTTGGCGATTTCTGTACACTTCTTCGCACTTGTTGTCAGTCCATAAGACCAATAGATCTCTTTTGCAAAGAAATCTGGAAGATATCGTTCCGTTTCCATTGGAAAACAGAATTACTTTTCCTTGTTGATGGGTCAAGTGAATATTTCTCGACAATCACATATTTGATCTCAAGCACACGGCAGGATAATGATGGGGTATCACTGTCTGCATTATGGACACATCATTTCACTCCCATGTTCTGGCACTTGGCCTCTCTCTGATCGAATGTGTCAGCTGGCTGATGGTGCCCACGACTGGCATCTGTGCCATGAAAAAGGCGCGGTCACTCTGACGGGTTCTAACACATCTTGCAGATTTCCGAATATCGACCACCCAACGCATTACAGATGATAAAAGCTGAGTTATTATGAAGCTTCCTGTTGTAAGGATCTCTGGCATTTAGAAACCAAACATCTGCATAGATGAAGTTCCCTCTGACGCTTTCTGTGGTGAGGTACCTATTCGCCCTTTCCCTAAACCGCCCCGTGAAACGGCATTCAGTCGGTGTCACAATGCCACTCAGTCGGTGTCACCATGCCATTCAGACTGTGTCACAATGCCATTCAGACTGTGTCACCATGCCATTCAGTCGGTGTCACCATTCAGCAGATTCAATGAAAACCTTGTTCAGATATGTTCCACCTGATGCGATCTTTGAATTCTTGAAAGAGATTTACATTTTTCATCGGATCTGAGGTTTATAGTGGAAAGATTTTAAACAAAGTTTTGGGTGGGCTTTTAGAAGATGTATTTTAAAGAGTTGTGTAAATGAATGACTTGTGGGTTTGATTTTAACGTGGTGACAGCCCTGATATGGCCCTTTCCGGTCGGCTGGACTATAAGCAACATTACCTTACCTTACCAGTCGGTGTCACCATGCCATTCAAATTCAGACTGTGTCACCATGCCATTCAGACGCGAATCATGATCACTGTTCAGGTACATTTAAGACGTGCTCGCACTTACGGAAGGAGTGGTGACACCTCTCTCTCTCTCTCTCTCTCTCTCTCTCTCTCTCTCTCTCTCTCTCTCCTTTGAACAATTTGCACATATTACCCTAGAAATGACCAGTTACTGACTTGAAGTTCAAGGCAATCTGCTTTGACAGTCGTATTCTGTAGGCAATCAAACCAAGGAACATTCTATCTTCGTGTGTGTGTGTGTGTGTGTGTGTGTGTGTGAGAGAGAGAGAGAGAGAGAGAGAGAGAGAGAGAGAGAAGAGAGAGAGAGAGTATGTTGTGTCTGCGTTGAGTGCCAGTGTGTAATGTGTGTGTGTTTGTGTGGGTGGAGAGAGAGAGAGAGAGAGAGAGAGAGAGAGAGAGCTTGCTTGCTTTTGTGTGTGTGTGTGTGTGTGTGTGTGTGTGTGGAAGAGGAAGCGAAGGGGGGAGGGGATCTCTTATTTTTCCATCGACGTGTGTCTAGTTGTTTTCTTCTGTGCCACACCTCACCTCGCCGACACCTCAGTGGCAGTGCACCCACACCGCTCATTTCTCATTCCGACAGCCTTCGTCCACAGGGAGCAGTCCATGTCGAGTCCATGAGGCAACAACCCACCGGGGGAGGTGTTCAATGGCGCCTGTTCTGATCCAACATACGCAGGACACCCACCTACAGTCCCGTGCTGACGACAAGTAACGTCGTGAGTGAGCTCTCCCTCCGGAGGGCACTATCACATCCGTCCAGCGACAGTCCCCATAGACTCGCCGATACCACTGACTCCGTAGAAATCATGCCAAGGCCCTGGGCGCGGAGAGACAATCGCAACTTACGTGACCATGAGAGCAGGGCATGAAGGGCCACGGAATTCGAGACTTTTTTCTTTTTTTTTTTTTCTTTTCTTTTTTTTTTTTTACTGATCGATAAGGATGGGTATGATAAAGATGATGCTACGGATTTCCATTCCGGTCTGAGACTGCATGGCAGGGCTGAACTCTACACTTCCTTGCATAATATTTCCCGGTGTCAAACAGGCCCGAATTACATAGACACCTGCAGTGTTAGTCAACAAATTTGAACAACACTCTCAGAGACACATCCCTTGAGTGGATGAAACTCGACGGCGAGGTCCCAGTCTTCCCAACTGTGCCCGTAGCAAACTCAGCTTCGGAAAGCAGCCGGTCGGGGGAAGAAAAATCCTAAATGGCTTTGATGGGAATCGAACCCCGACTTCCAAGTCGGGAGTTCGCGGCGCTGACCACTTCGCCATGGGGGCTGGTGACGTACATCTAGTTTGTTCTCTTAAAGTACATGACAATCACTAAGAATCTGTAGATCAGCTGTTGATGTTGGAAGAAACGAACTCCCAGACTCGAGACAATTTAGGAGCAGCTGCAAGGAAGATAGGGAAAAAAGGCTAAGACGAATGAAGATCACATGCTGCACGAAAAAAGGAAGAAAAAAGACTCTCTCTCTCTCTCTCTCTCTCTCTCTCTCTCTCTCTCTCTCTCCTTCCCCCCCCCCCCCCCCCCCCCCCCCCCCCACCCCCCCTTCCCCCCAACCCCCTGCCCTCCACCCCCACCCCCTTCCCTTTTAACCTCTCCTCTCTCTCTATTACGATATTCATCTCCCGC
>JADBJO010006686.1:45000-47500 GCA_016801955.1 Conus betulinus | reverse complement strand
TGTCTCAGTTTCTACCTACGAAGTATCAAGAAAGTAAAGGGTGAAGGTCAGAAGAAAAGAGGGATTCCCTCCTTCTGTGCATGTCTTGAATAACCCCAACCTTCTGCGCATGCCCACAAACACACTGACACAGACACACACAAAAGACTGAAAAAGCAGCTTAACTAAAACAAGTTTGATAAAACTATTAAAAGGCCATAAACATGTGAAGTCACACACACACACACACACACACACACACACACACACACACACACACACACACACGACACACTGACACTAAGTAACAGTGACACACACAGGCACGAAGACATATTTAGCCTACACACACACACACACACACACACACACACACACACAAGAGCTAAGCCAACTATCGTAGCAGACGAACTTGGGAGCTACAGACAAACTTGTAGAGCAGGGGCCCGAGTTCCGTGTCTCAGTCTGTGCAAATCAAATTCAGTGTCTTCTTGGAGAGTGTCTGCCAGCTGGAAGATGTTGTGACGACGAAATCTTAACTTTGCGTGAAGTTCGTGATCATTGAACGTGTCCAATGGCTTTGTTTTGATCTAACCCACGGCGAACTCATGCCGTCCTCGTTGTACGTTACACCCCCCCACCCACACTGCAAACCACGAGGTTAAAGGTTACTATCTATATATGGATCCACAAGTAACGGACCTTTGAGCTTACAACGAGGTATGTAGGTCACTTCCCCGTTACCGACGACATGTAAGGACGGCCCCAGATCACCGCCAGGTATCCTCGCCGACCCCTGGATCGCTGACGTCAATTCCTACCATCCCCCCCCTCCCGCCCCCTCCTTTACCCACCCTCTCCCGCCCACCGCCTTCTTCCCCGATCCTTTGACAATAAGATGTCCCATCCTTCATTGCCTGATCTTCCTTCTTTTCTTCTTCTCTTCTCCTTTTTTTTTTCTTCTCTCTCTCTTTTTTGTGTGGATATTTCGTGTATGGACATAACAGGAGAAAACGTGTCTTACCTAAACACGTGAACTGCTTGTTTACACAAATGTAAGATCACCCTGGGCGTGAAACTGAAGGATGACCAGTGCAGGGGAGGTAATCACTATTGGTCCATCGATATTCAGCATAACCCACTAAATGGACAGTACACTGGATAAATGGCCTGCACTGAGCTGACCACACACACATCTCTCTCTCCCTCTCTCTCTCTCTCTCTCTCTCTCTCTCTCTCAGTGAGAATGAGAACAGTGATGACTGCAAGCGAATGTTGAAAGACTTGTCAGCTAAGACGTTGGGCGTGAACGGGGTCGGGTTTGACAGAGCGCATCGTTTAAATGCATAGCATGACTCCCCCATCCTTGCCAAATGCTCCTCGTATAAGGGTAAACGTACGTATTTTAAAGGATAAGACTAACCAGAAAGGAACGAACATCTCTGCTGGCGAGATTTTACAACAACAAAAATCCACAATGTCAGACGGAGGCTCACTCCTCATCTAAGTGGCCCAGAAACAACGGCATGAGGGCCGCGATGGTCTTTGACCATCTCCTTGTTGATGGCTAGATAGGCCTATTTCCGGTCCGCTGAAAGAGCTTCAAAGGCTTTTTGGCCAGTCGACTTGCAATGATGTTGACATTAATTCGAAAGCCAGAAAAGATAATAATTTTACACCGGTGGAAAGATTGACCGTTCCAGATCCTGCTGTGTGTGGCTGTCACCGTTTTGCACGTGCTTTGGACGACAGTGTTACGGACAATGTGAGCGAGGGTATTCGCAGTCACTTGAATTGGTATCACTGGTTGAAAGATAGGCGTTTGAATAATAATTCTTCCATATATGATGATGTGGATAGCGATATCTATATATGCATGGAAAGCAGTGCACTTGATAATAGTCATTTGATAACTGAGGTCTGGACGTGTCAGTATGTAATAACAACGTGTTCAAGCTTCCCATGGGAATGTTAATGATTTACATTCAAAAGTTACTGACAATGCATCTGTTTCCTATGCCTGTGGTTTCGATTTTATATGCATTATGTATTGAATCACTATGGCAATATATTGTTAAATATCTGCGTTGCTTTTGATTTGTATATTACATATAGTGTATATCAGGGCGACCGTTATGGTTGCTATACCTACCGCGGAAGCAGCATAAACGATTATTTCCTCGTGTCTAATTTTTTTTTTCACTTTTTGTTATTCTTGTTATCTGTTGTTGTTGTTTTTTTTTTAACGGATAGAATCCGATCGTTTGCCTTTTGAATTTCACATTGACTTCTCAACAGAAAACGGGGATCAATCTACGGAGGCTGTTGAGGCCACTGTCTCCGAGAAGCTTGTGTGGAATGATGACTATGCCTTGATTTACAGAGACATTTTGTACAACGCAGAAATGTGTGCAAACTTAAATGAGGCTTTAGAACTAATTGATGTCGATTAGGAGGATATTTGGCAATAGGGAAAGATGGATGTATGATGTATTTATTAAACCTGTGCTGAATATGTAGA
>JADBJO010006686.1:35000-40000 GCA_016801955.1 Conus betulinus | reverse complement strand
CCTCCTCCCGTACCTCCTTCACCACCACCTCCCTGAAGCTGTCTTCAGGAGTGTTAGGTCTTTCTGTCCTTTCTGTCCTACTTTCTGCCCTACTTTCTGTTCTGCTTTCTGGGCTTACTTTCTGTCCTACTTTCTGTCTTGCTTTCTGCCCTACTCTCTACCCTACTTCTGTTCTACCTGCTTTCTGCCCTACTTTCTGTCGTCTTTGTTTTAGTTTTTGTTTCAGTTTCATTGTATCTGTTTTTAATTTCTTAAACTGACAGGTTTATTTTGTCTCTCATACACTTTTCCACTGTGGTACTCTGGTTAAAGAATGAAACATGTCATGCGATGTATAGTAGCACAACGCAGTGCTTTAAGAAAGGAAACATTTCATGCAACATGATACAGTAAAGTAACACAACGCAGTGCTTTAAGAAATGAAACATTTCATGCAACATGATACAGTAACACAACGCAGTGCTTTAAAAAATGAAACATTTCATGCAACATGATACAGTAACACAACGCAGTGCTTTAAGAAATGAAACATTTCATGCAACATAATATAGTAACACAAGGCAGTGCTCTAAAAAATGAAACATTTCATGCAACATGATACAGTAACACAACGCAGTGCTTTAAGAAATGAAACATTTCATGCAATGTGATGTAGTAAACACAAGGCAGTGCTTTAAAAAATGAAGCATCTCATGCAACATGATACAGTAACACAACGCAGTGCTTTAAGAAATGAAACATTTCATGCAATGTAATACAGTAAACACGACGCAGTGCTTTAAGAAATGAAACATTTCATGCAATGCAATACAGTAACACGACGCAGTGCTTTAAGAAATGAAACATTTCATGCAATGCAATACAGTAACACGACGCAGTGCTTTAAGAAATGAAACATTTCATGCAATGCAATACAGTAACACGACGCAGTGCTTTAAGAAATGAAACATTTCATGCAATGTAATACAGTAACACGACGCAGTGCTTTAAGAAATGAAAACATTTCATGCAATGCAATACAGTAACACGACGCAGTGCTGTCAGTGACTAATGCCGCGCAGACCAGTGCTTTGCAAGGGAAGGCTTCCTTTCTGAAAGCCGCGCATATTATGTATAAACTTTCGGAGGTGAAAGTGTCCCTAGTAAGCAATAAATCCTGCGCATTAGTGTTATTCGTTCACAATTCAGCATTGCGTCCCCACTGAAAACACTGTTAGATGTTCGTTTCTGAATTGTCTTCCTTCGGCGTTTGTTCACTGTTCACCCAGAGACATACACATTTCATCATTTGTAGATACTGACCCTAAAAAACACCCCTGTGACTGCTGGCAAGGATCAGCCTAACAGATTCTAGAGTTTTCTTGCAAATACACGGACAGATAGGACTCCAAACAATACCCTCCATCCATCACAGGGCGCGCAGGATACTGGACCAAAATCCAGGAGAAAGGATATTGGAATGGACGGCGGAGGGTGGAGGGAGGGGGATAGGAAGGATGTCGTGCCCGTGGATCACAGTTGCCCAGCTAGGGTATTCAGCGTGACCTGTCAGCCGCCAGGCGAGTTCCTTGCTCTATCGATTCACTGACAGATATGATGTCAGCGTAACGATTTGTCCGAAACCTGGCCCCTTGACGTGACACACACACACACACACACACACACACACACGCGCGCGCGCGCACGGACGCACGCACACGCACACACACACACACACACACACACACACACACACACACACACACACACACACACACACACACACACACACTCGCACACACGCACGCACTCACCCACGCACGCACGCACGCACACACGCACACACAGGCACGCACGCACGCACACACACACACACACACACACACACACACACACACACACACACACACACACACACACTCGCACGCACGCACGCACGCACGCACGCACGCACGCACGCACGCACGCACGCACGCACGCACACACACACACACACACACACACACACACACATGGAGAGAAAAGACAGACAGAGAGACAGAGACAGAGACGGACAGACAGACAGAGAGAGACAAAGATAGACAGAGAGAAATAGACTCGCACACAAACACACACTTAAGTTCGTGCGCGCACGCATTCACACTCGCGCGCGCGCGCGCGTGCACATACACAAACACAAACACAAAAACAACACACACACACATGCACAAACACACGTACCCGCGCTCCTTTGTCTCCCCTACGCCCCCCCCCCCCCTCTCTCTCTCTCTCTCTCTCTCTCTCTCTCTCCTCTCTCTCTCTCTCTCTCTCTCTCTCCTTTCCCTTCCTTCAAACTCTCTCCTCTGCTTTTTCTGAGGAAATTGATATACCCAAGTCTTCAGTATGGAAAGCAAATCACTACAATAAAATGCAATACAAATCACTACAATACAATGCGATACAAATCACTACAATGCAATGCAGTACAAATCACTACAATACAATGCAATACTAATCACTACAATGCAGTGCAGTACAAATCACTACAATACAATGCAATACTAATCACTACAATACAATGCCATTCAAATCACTACAATACAATGCGATACAAATCACTACAATACCATGGAACACAAATCACCACATTACCATGCAACACAAATCACCACAATACAGTGCAGTACAAATCACTACAATACACCACAATACCATGCAACACAAATCACCACAATACAATGCAGGAAAAAAATCACGCAGAAATGCGTCGATGCCCTGGCAGTAAAAGGCAGAAGAGCTTGTACTGAATGCGTGAAACATATCAGCAGACTTCATGATATTTCAAAATCTTGTTTCTTTGGAATTTTTGATTCTCAGGTGCAACCTATATTAATGTATGCAGCTGAAATGTGGGGCCTAAATAGAATGCATAATATTGAAAAAGTACACACATTTGCATGTAAGCGGTTTTTGAAAGTCCCTTAAAAAGTACCAAATAAGTTCGTTTATGGTGAGATCGGGCGATACCCATTGTACGTTAACAGTTCTGTGAGATGTATTAAGTACTGGCTTAAGATCTTGAAGATGGATACTACAAGACTTCCAAAATTGTTGTATATCATGCTTAAGAATTTAGATTACAGAGGTAAAAACGTGCTGGGCTAGTTTAGTAAGAAATATTTTGTGCAGAATGGGGTTTGGGGATGCATGGTGAAGTCAAGGAGTAGGGTGAAAATTTCATTTGTGTCTTTGTTCAAATAACGACTGAAAGATAACTATATGCAAGAATGGAATGCACCTGTTATGAACAAGGATATATACAGCACCTACAGGCTTTTTTAAAAGATCATTGAAAGTGAACCTTATTTCCAATTTCTAGATATAAGATGTTTCCGGGACGGGATCATTAAATTAAGAACTGGTGTGTTACCAAAAAAAAATGGATCGACCATTAGAAAAACATTCTGTTAAAATGTCAACCTTTTATGTCCTGCTTGTAAAATAACTGAAGACGAAAATAATTTTGTACATTGTTGTCCTTGGTATGATGAAATCAGATCCAAATGTTTGGCCGGAAATCGGACGGCGTTATGTTGATATTCTACGCAATAGATCTATGATACCTATGCGAAAACTAGCAATGTACGTTTTCTATGCTCTTCGTCAGAAAAAGTTAGTCACTGAGTGTATGCAAATGTAGGCAGATTGTTGAAAGGCTGTTCATATGGTGCATGAAGGTATTTTTTTTATGTTTATCTCTACGTACATACTGATTTTGCACCTTGACCCTGTTTTTATGAGCTAGTGGCCTGAAGGAATTAAAATGTTGTTCATTGTTCTCTCTCTCTCTCTCTCTCTCTCTCTCTCTCTCTCTCTCTCTCTCAAACCCCTTTGATATCACTTCCTCAGCTATCATATATTAATTTGTCTTTCAGTTCTCATAACAGATCAAGCGATGGTTGTAGTTTTTAAACTTTCTCTTCAAACTAGCAGGCCATGTCTTTCCTAGTCGCACGCACACACACACACACACACACACACACACACACACACACACACACACACACACACACACACACACACACACACACACACACACATACACACGCGTGCACACACACACACACACACACACACACACACACACACACACACACACACACACACACACATAAACACACACACGCGCATGCAGGCATGCACGCATGCACGCACGCACGCACGCACGCACGCACACACGCACACACACACACACCACACACACACACACACACACACACACACACACACACACACACACACACACGAAAGAATAACTACAGATAAAGAAAATAACATTTGTTCCAAAGGAAACACACACACACACACACACACACACACACACACACACACACACCACACACACACACACACACCACACACACATACACGCATGTATGCATGCACGCACGCACGCACGCACGCACACACACACACACACACACACACGCGCGCGCGCGCGCGCGCGCGCGCGCGCGCGAAGAGTAATACAGGTAAAGAAATTAACATTTGTTCCAAGGAAATTAGATTTCCTAGTTGGTCGTCCCTAAAGATGAATCGTTCTGTGTTAGTTTCTCCTTTTTTCGTAATCCACGTTCTTATGGAACAGGGAGTTCTTTAGAATGGGAACGAAGAAATGCTGTGTGTGTGTGTGTGTGTGTGTGTCCGTCCGTCCGTCCGTCCGTCCGTGGTCAAAATGTGTTTCACTCACTCCAGACAAAACTACTGGGCCGAGCTTTCTGAAAATTTGTAGGTATGTTCATTATGGGTCACGGTTGATGTCCGATGTTTTAGTTTACCGTTGTAGCCGTTACTAACGGCTGTGTCGGCCTGTAACGGTTTTTTCTTCTTTATTGAATATCTCCAAAAGTACTTGGCCGATCTTTGTGAAAAGTAGCAGGTATGTTCACTGTGGGTCACAGATGATGCCAGATGTTTTAGTTCACCCCGTTATAACCGTTACTAACGGCTGTAACGGCCTGTAACGGTTTTTTTTCTTCTTT
>JADBJO010006686.1:22500-30000 GCA_016801955.1 Conus betulinus | reverse complement strand
TCTCTCTCTCTCTCTCTCTCTCTCTCTCTCTCTCTCTCTCTCTCTCTCTCTCTCTCCTCTCTCTCTCTCTCAAAACACACACACACGCACACACACACACACACACACACACACACACACACACACACACACACACACCACACACACACACACACACATGTGAAACGCGATTGGAATCTTCAGAATCACCAGCTCTTCATTTTCTAATCACCCTCAAACTGGCACAGAACTTCATGTTCTAAGACCACGTCTTGTGCCTGTCTATGCTGTTGATGACTGCAACATGAAATCAACTGGTGGGTTTGGTCCGTTGGCCCCCACCCACACATCATGCTGATTGGTTTGGATTGTGACTGGGCGTGTTCGTTTCCGGTGAACGTTGACAACTCCATTATCAACCGGAAAGTGACTGGTCGTGTTACGTAGGTAGGCACTCAAGGTCGTGTTACGTAGGTAGGCACTCAAGGTCGTGTTACGTAGGTAGGCACTCATAGAACGCGTGTGCTGCTCTCCTACACACACAGAGCCCGCACGCACGCACGCACGCATGCACACATACACACGTATCCGCACGCGCAGCGCGCGCGCGCACATACATACACAACGCGCGCGCACTCAAGCATGCACGCACGCATTCAAGGTCTGACCAGCGCTTTGGGCTAATGCGTAGGTCAGACATCCGCTGAGCCGTTGCCACGAGACCCTCTTCTTCAATTGTCTCATCTTTGTTGTTGTTACTTCATTTATCCATCAGCTTCAAATCATGCGTAGTGTGGTCTCAAAACTTAGCGGATGTCGTGTAGCGTATATGGACGAGTCCGCACGCAGTGACGCCTCTTGATGAAAACTGAAACTGAAACAGTGACAACTGCTGGCAACACAGCATATCTGCCAAGACTTTCGTTCGTTCATTCAAATGTTTGGCTTTTTGTATAGACACTGTCACTTTGCAGATTGTCTAGAATATTTTGATGGATGTGTTGTAACGACAGATAATCTGTGTATATTATACATTAGGAAACTATGGGGAGAGAGCGGGGGAGGGAGAGAGAGAGGGAGAGGGACAAGGTGTGAGGATGTGCTGATCGGGTGGCTGGGTGAGGTGGGATGGCAATGTTAGGATGCATGTCTTTCTCTCGTCAAATTATACATGTGTAATTCATGTAAAAGTTTGTATGTGTCAGCGCACCATGATCCAGAACATGAATAAACCAGACGCCATGTATCAAATGACAAAACACTAACTTCAGCAAGCGAATGTCCATCCGTTGGAAAACATACAGACATTGCACGGTGAAAACATACAGACATTGCATGGTGAAAACACACAGACATTACATGGTGAAAACATACAGACATTGCATGGTGAAAACATACAGACATGCATGGTGAAAACATACAGACATTGCATGGTGAAAGCATACAGACATTGCACGGTGAAAACATACAGACATTGCATGGTGAAAACACACAGACATTACATGGTGAAAAACATACAGACATTGCATGGTGAAAACATACAGACATTGCATGGTGAAAACATACAGACATTGCATGGTGAAAACATACAGACATTGCATGGTGAATGGGAGTCGGGGGGGGGGGGGGGGAGAAAAAAGGGGAAAAATAGGAGGATGGAGGACCCACTTTTACAAAATAAGAAAAAAAACGGAAAAAAAATGGAAACTAGATGGAGATTGGAGGACAAAAAGAAGACGGTGGAAAAGTCCCAACAACCACCTCTCCGGAAACCGCTGGCAGCGCTTTCAGCTGCACTCAGAGCGCGCTAACGCTAAAGAAAAATGGCGGCCACCATTGCAGGAGTTCTGTTGCATGATGGTTGGCTTGGGTTTTTTTAAATACTGAATTTAACGTTTGTTACGGGCAACACATGAATAATCGTAAGACTGCATGAACATTGTCTTTAGGATTTGAAGTCCAAAATGTAGTTTGCAAGTGTCTTTGTTTACCAGAAAAGAGAGAGAGAGAGAGAGAGAGAGAGAGAGAGAGAGAGAGAGAGAGAGAGAGACAGAGACAGAGACAGAGAGACAGACATGCAAGGGGATAATATGCAGTCGTGCATACGACTATGTCCTTTGCGATACAAGTTTCCAACAGGCGTTTGTTTTCACCTTTGTTCGATTATTTCCACGTTCAATTACTTTTGCTTTCTTGCAAAAAAAAAAGTGCAATTTTCAAACTATTTCTATCCTTACCTTTCTTCGTTTGCTTTCACATTCATTTACAGTTATTTGTTGTAATATAAAGTGCAGCCTGTTCTGTGGCTAAATCGTTGACTCGGGTAACATTCAGCAAGTATAAAATGCAGCCTGTTCTGTGGCTAAATCATTGACTCTGGTAACATTCAGCAAATATAAAGTGCAGCCTGTTCTGTGGCTAAATCGTTGACTCTGGTAACATTCAGCAAATATAAAGTGCAGCCTGTTTCTGTGGTTAAATCGTTGACTCTGGTAACATTCAGCAAATATAAAGTGCAGCCTGTTCTGTGGCTAAATTATTGACTCTGACAACATTCAGCAAATATAAAGTGCAGCCTGTTCTGTGGTTAAATCGTGGACTCTGGCAACATTCAGCAAATATAAAGTGCAGCCTGTTCTGTGGCTAAATCGTTGACTCGGGTAACATTCAGCAAATATAAAGTGCAGCCTGTTCTGTGGCTAATCGTTGACTCTGACAACATTCAGTAAATATAAAGTGCAGCCTGTTCTGTGGCTAAATCGTCGACTCTAGCAGCATTCAGCATCGCATCGAGGTCATCGTTCTTAGAAAAGATCTGCGATCAGATCCCGTCTGTTAATCTTCCTGTCACGTGTTGATCTTGCTGTTAGACATTGATCTTGCTATCACACGTTGATCTTGCTGTCACATGTTGCTCTGACTGTTGATCTTACTGTCACCTGTTGATCTTGCTGTCACATGTTGAGCTTGCCGTCACGTGTTGATCTTGTCGCACGTTGATCTTGCTGTCACACGTTGATCTTGCTGTCACACGTTGATCTTGCTGTCACACGTTGATCTTGCTATCGCATGTTGATCTGACTGTTGATCTTGCTGTGACATGTTGATCTTGCTGTCGCCTGTTGATCTTGCTGTCATATGTTGATCTTGCTGTCACATGTTGATCTGGCTGTCACATGTTGATCTTGCTGTCACACGTTGATTTTGATGTTACGTGTTGATCTGACTGTTGATCTTGCTGTCACATGTTGATCTTGCTGTCATATGTTGATCTTGCTGTTGATCTTTTTGTCACATGTTGATCTGATCTTGTTGTCACATGTTTGATCTTGCTGTTACATGTTGATCTTACTGTCACATGTTCATCTTGCTGTCACCCGTCGATATGACTGCTGATCTTGTTGTCATATGTTTACCTTGCTGTCACATGTTCTTACTGTCACATGTTGATCTTGCTGTCACCCGTTGATATGACTACTGATCTTGTTGTCATATGTTTACCTTGCTGTCACATGTTCTTACTATCACATGTTGATCTTGCTGTCACACGTTGATCTGGCTGTCACATGTTGATCTGACTGTTGATCTTACTGTCACATGTTGATTTTGCTGTCACTTGTCGATCTGATTGTTGATCTTGCTGTCACATGTTGATCTTGCTGTCACATGTTGATCTGGCTGTCACTGTTTATCTGGCTGTAACACGTTGATATGGCTGTTGATCTTGCTGTCACGTGTTGATCTGGCTATCACATGTTTGATCTGGCTGCCACATGTTGATCTTACTGTCACACGTTGATGTTGGTCTCGCTGTCACATGTTGATCTGGCTGTCACACATTGATCTGGCTGTCACATGTTGAACTGGCTGTCATACATTGATCTGACTGTCACATATTGATCTGGCTGTCACACGTTGATCTGGCCGTCACTTATTGATCTGGCTGTCACACATTGATCTGTCAGATGTTGATCTGGCTGTCAAATGTTGATCTGGCTGTCACACGTTGATCTGTCACATGTTGATCTGGCTGTCACACATTGATCTGTCACATGTTGATCTGACTGTCACATGTTGATCTGGCTGTCACACATTGATCTGTCACATGTTGATATGGCTGTCACATGTTGATCTGGCTGTCACATGTTCACCTGGCTGTCACACATTGATCTGTCACATGTTGATCTGGCTGTCACATGTTGATCTGGCTGTCACATGTTGAACTTACTGTCGTCAGAGTGGTCCGCAGCCAGAGGAACGCACTTAGCGCCGTCACTGCCGGCGTGTTTTGCTACAGAACAGATGATGTTCTCTGATTCAGACGGCTGTACTGTGACTGCCAGTGCCATAGTAGTAACGACATGAAAAGATGTGTCAGTTCACAGTTTTTTCTTAACGTGAGCTTTTTGTCTCCTCTTTCCCTTTCAAAATGCCTTCCGTTTATGAAGACAACGATTGTGATGACGACAATGATGATGATGATGATGACGATGATACCAATGATAACAGCAACAATGATGAGGACTGCAAAATGATGATGGTGACTATGTTAAGTGAGGAGGAGGAGAAGGATGACAGTAATGATGATGATGGAGACGATGGCGATGACGACGACGACAACGACGACGACGAAGATGATGACGATGATGATGATGATGATGATGATGATGATGATGATGATGATGATAATGATGATGATGACGAAGCTTCTGCTGCTGCTGCTGCTGATGATGATGATGATGATGATGATGACGAACAGACATAAAGGAGTGCGATGCAGTGCCGGGCCCTTGTCACGTGAACGCCATCTGCCAAGACACGCAAGGGTCATTTACCTGCACGTGCGACTATGTGAACAATTACAAAGGCGATGGGCCTCACTTGCACACGTACGTGCGTTTAGCTGCATTTTTTGTCTTTTCATTCGTTTAACTCCTTCTCTATCTGTCTGTCTGTCTGTCTGTCTGCCTGTCTGTTCCTGTTGCGGTGTTTTTGTCACTTACTGAATTAGCGGGAGTTTTTGCGTGCGCGCGCCTGTGTGTGTGTGTGTGTGTGGTGTGTGTGTGTGTGTGTGTGTGTGTGTGTGTAGTGGGTGTGTGTGTGAGAGGAGAGAGAGAGTGAGGGGTGTAGTGCGTGTGGGGGGGGGAGGGAGAGGAGAGAGCGAGAGAGAGAGAGAGAGAGAGAGGAGAGAGAGGGGTGCTAGAAAGTGGAGAGCAAGAAGTGGAAAAACAGAGTTAGTGAGTAAGAGAGAGAGAGAGAGGAGAGAGAGAGGTCCCAGAGAGAAGAGAGAGAGAGGAGAGAGAGAGAGAGAGGAGAGAGAGACGCGAGAGAGACGGAAACGGAGAACGGAGAGATAAAGTAAAAGGAGAGAGAGAGAGAGAGAGAGAGAGAGAGAGAGAGAGAGAGAGAGAAAGGGGGAGAGAGGAGAGAAGCAGATTCTGTATATTAGAAAAGAGATACACAAGGGAGAAATTCTAATAATTATTATAACTGTTTACACACGAAATCGATTGAATGCCCCAGGCATTTTCAACGAAAGAGATTACACATTATGTATGCAGGCCAAACACATCCGAACAAACAAAAAAAAAAATATACAAAAACACAAACCGAAGCCAAAGGTCGCGCCACAACCGCACGTACCACCATCCAGCTTCGCCCTCTCACGATGACTGTCCGCCCTTCACTCTCCTATCAAGCAAAACACATTCTTAGATGAAGAATTTCAGGCATCCAAACACATACAATACTCTTGAAAATAAACACCGGCACATCTTCGCATATATCACTGGGGGGGGGGGGGGGGGGGGGGGGGGGGGGGTTCAAGTTTGATTTCAAAGAGGTCAGAGGTATCTGAGTTGTGGGAAATTGTTGCAATGAAAAGGAGTCGGACAGGCGAAGGAACGCTAACCACACGTTTTAGCGCGAACAAAGGGATCTTGGAAGAGCCAAGTACGAGAAAGACGGAGTTCAAGGGATGGGGTGAGCAAATGCAACAGATCAGTCAGACATGGAGGACAGAAGAATTCAAAAGATATGTAAACAGAGAGAAACAGCTTTGGAGGTGACCGTTTGCTGAACAGCGAGCCAAGAGAGAGAACGCAGTAACAGGGAATCATGCTCAAATGGAGATGAGCGAAAGATCAGGCGGGCAGACCGACAGAGAAACGAAGGCTGTGGAGATCAGTGGCGGGACAGGGCGAAGGTTCCATGACGGGAACCCTCGATGGTCTGTATTGACACAGGAACCACTATGATCTTCATTGACACAGGAACCTCTATGGTCTGTATTAACACAGGAACCTCTATGATCTGCATTGACACAGGAACCTCTATGATCTACATTGACACAGGAACCGCTATGGTCTGCATTGACACAGGAACCTCTATGGTCTGTATTTACACAGGAACCTCTATGGTCTGCATTAACACAGGAACCTCTGTGGTCTGCATGACACAGGAACCTCTATGGTCTGCATTGACACAGGAACCTATGGTCTGCATTAACACAGGAACCTCTATGATCTGCATAGACACAGGAACCTCTTTGATCTGCATAGACACAGGAACCTCATTGGTCTGTATTGACACAGGAACCTCTATGATCTGCATAGACACAGGAACCTCTATGATCTGCATAGACACAGGAACCTCTATGGTCTGCATTGACACAGGAACCTCTGTGGTCTGCATTGACACAGGAACCTCTATGGTCACATTGACACAGGAAACCTCTATGGTCTGCATTAACACAGGAATCTCTATGGTCTGCATTGACACAGGAACCTCTATGGTCTGCATTCACACAGGGCCTCTATGGTCTGTATTTACACAGGAACCTCTGTGGTCTGCATTGACACAGGAATCTCTATGGTCTGCACTGACACAGGAACCCTATGGTCACATTGACAAGAACCTCTATGGTCACATTGACACAGGAACCTCTGTGGTCCCATTGACACAGGAACCTCTATGTTCACATTGACACAGGAATCTCTATGGTCTGCATTGACTCAGGGACCCCTGTGGTCACACTGACAGAGGAACCTCTATGGTCACATTGACACAGGAACCTCTGTGGGTCTCCATGACACAGGAACCTCTATGATCTGCATTGACACACAGGAATCTCTTCGGTCTGCATTGAGACACGAACCTCTATGGTCACATTCACACAGGAACCTTTAAAGTCTGCATTAACAGAGGCACCTCTATGATCTGCACTGACACAGGAACCTCTATGATCTGCACTGACACAGGAACCTCTATGGTCTGCATGACACAGGAACCTCTGTGGTCTGCACTGACACAGGAAACCTCTATGGTCTGCATTGACACAGGAACCTCTATGGTCTGCATTGACACAGGAACCTCTATGGTCTGCATTGACACAGGAACCTCTGTGGTCTGCATTTGACACAGGAACCTCTGTGGTCTGCATTGACACAGGAACCTCTATGGTCTGCACTGACACAGGAACCTCTATGGTCTGCATTGACACAGGAACCTCTATGGTCTGCA
>JADBJO010006686.1:17500-20000 GCA_016801955.1 Conus betulinus | reverse complement strand
TTGGTTTCAGCCTTGCAAGCAGCAAGATTCTGGTCCTGTTAAACTGAACATCGAACATTGAGAACACACACACACACACACACACAACACACACACACACACACGGACACACACACACACAACACACACACACACACACACACACACACACACACACACACGCACGCACGCACGCACGCACGCACGCACGCACGCACGCACACACACACACACACACACACACACACACAGTGTCAGTATTCTAGTAATATAACAAGATACAAATATAAGTCATAAAAGAAGTCAGAACAGAAGGAAGTGCAACTATTGACTGCAGGGTATAGGGAATTTTCGCAGCAAAAATGATCTATACACATCATCTGGCCTTGTCTCATTCTACCAGCCCCACAGAGCTGATTCCCGACTGGAGGGCCGTGAGTTCAATTCCAGTCAAAGCCATTTATGACAAATCGGCCCTGACCGGCTTCTACTGACTGCGGAGTTTGCTATGGGAAGACTGGGACCACGCAGGCAACTGTCACCCACTCAACGGATGCGTTTTCTGATACTGTTGCCCAAATTCACGGACCAACACTGCAGCTGTCTGCATCTCTCGGGACTGGTTGACGTCAGGATAGATTATGAAAGGAAGCGCACAATACAGAAGTTTCATGCATTTTCAGACCTGCATGGAACTCCTTAGCATCATCTTCATTATCTCATCTTTATCTTTCAGCATGAAAAAAAAAGTTTCAAATTCTGTTACTCTTGATGCTCTGCATCATGGTGAACTCTGTATTGATGTCTTCACGTCTGCACCCTTGCTGAATTTTCTGTCGGGTCGGCGGTATCCGCGAGCTCATGGGACTGTCGTTCAATGGACATGGTGGCGCCTTCCGGAGGCGGTGGGATGGGGATGGTGCTCATATACGATGTCCCTGCATTTAAGGAATTGCTGTCGTCAGTAGGGAACTCATAAGTGTGTGTCCCTGCCTTATGTTGGATCAGAACAGGCACCACTGAACACCACCGAAGTGATTTGGCAGCAGTGCAGTGTTCCCTGTGATGGGTTTCCCCATGGCGACTTGACAGTGCCCTGTGTGGATTGCCAGAGCAGGGGCTGAGCCAGAACACGCCGGGCTGTGTCCTTCCTGCACAGCGTGGGTAGTGCCACGGGAGTGGTGTGGAAGACAAGACAGCAGAAACAAACAAACAAACACACTCGTCTCACTCGCCCTGTCCAGCTCCCTCCCCTTATCCTTCATCTATGCGTTGCCGTTCCCCCTTTCACACACACACACACACACACACACACACACACACACACACACACACACACACCACCACCACCACCACCACCACACACCACCACCACCACCTATCCACCCTCCTTTAGCTCTTGAAAGGTCTGTTTCACAGCTCGCTTTCATTAATACACACACGTGCGCACGTGCGTTCTCCATATCAAATCCGTCATTTCCCTTCTCTGGGCTCTTTCATAAGGGCAAAACGTTTTTCTGCCTGGAACTCTACAACTGTTTCTGCCTGGAAACTCTACAACTGTTTCTGCCTGGAACTCTGGAACTCTAGAAACCTGTTTCTGCCTGGAACTCTAGAACTGTTTCTGCCTGGACCTCTAGAACTGTTTCTGCCTGGAACTCTGGAACTTTTAGAACTGTTTCTGCCTGGAACTCTAGAACTGTTTCTGCCTGGAACTTTAGAACTGTTTCTGCCTGGAACTCTAGAACTGTTTCTGCCGGAACTTTAGAACTGTTTCTGCCTGGAACTTTAGAACTGTTTCTGCCTGGAAACTTAGAACTTTTTCTGCCTGGAACTTTAGAACTTTTCTGGAACTTTAGAACTTTTTCTGCCTGGAACCTTAGAACTTTTCTGCCTGGAACTTTAGAACTTTTTCTGCTTTCTGCCTGGAACTTTAGAACTTTTTCTGCCTGGAACTTTAGAACTGTTTCTGCCTGGAACTTTAGAACTGTTTCTGCCTGGAACTTTATAACTTTTTCTGCCTGGAACTTTAGAACTTTTTCTGGAACTTTAGAACTTTTTCAGCTGGAACTTTAGAACTTTTTCTGGAACTTTAGAACTTTTTCTGCCTGGAACTTTAGAACTTTTTCAGCTTGGAACTTTAGAACTTTTTCTGCCTGGAACTTTAGAACTTTTTCTGGAACTTTAGAACTTTTTCTGCCTGGAACTTTAGAACTTTTTCTGGAACTTTATAACTTTTCTGCCTGAACTTTAGAACTTTTTCTGCCTGGAACTTTAGAACTTTTTCTGCCTGGAACTTTAGAACTTTTTCTGCCTGGAATAGAACTTTTTCTGCCTGGAACTTTTAGAACTTTTTCAGCTTGGAACTTTAGAACTTTTGTCTGCCTGGAACTTTAGAACTTTTTCTGGAACTTTAGAACTTTTTCTGCCTGGAACTTTAGAACTTTTTCTGCCTGGAACTTTAGAACTTTTTCTGCCTGGAACTTTAGAACTTTTTCTGCCTGGAACTTTAGAACTTTTT
>JADBJO010006686.1:0-7500 GCA_016801955.1 Conus betulinus | reverse complement strand
CTGAACGTGGTTAAACGAAAGATAACGCTTAGTGCACTTAGCATGGTCTTTCCTTACATGCCTTGGGCATCCAGCAGCCAGATTGCCATGTTCTGGAGTGTTGGATGTGTTTTGCATTTAGACAGTTGGTGATGGTGACGGAGATAGGGAGGGACGGAGGAGGATGGGGATGGGGGTTAGGCGACATTGTATTTGTCGTGTCTTTGATGTATATAGCCTACTGGCAAATTTAACACCCGTTTCAACAGTAAGACGCCTCGGCACACGTAAAGGCGACGTAATGTGTGTGTGGGATGGATGGAGGGGGGGGAGGAGGAGGGGGGAGCAACGGATTCTCCCAAAAAGTCCTGAACGTACCAGTACTGACTGACCCTGTTTTTTCAACAGATTCCCTCGAAGGAACTTTAAGCTGAATTCAAACTGTTAAAAAAAAATCCCAGCTTTTCATCTTAAAATCAAAGTTGGTTTGCAATGTGAATTCATTCACACTGTTGTAATTAAAAGTGAGAAAGAAAAAAAAAGACTGATTTGCCACAAACCTCTTCGTCTGCTGTTCCGAGTTCTCGGACTTAACCACTTAGTCACATGACACAAACTACGTACAGAGCGGAATGGAAAACGAAACAGCGATTGCGATTTGCTTGAGCTGAGGTCGTCTGTTTTCGAGAGCAGCGCAGGCCGGCAGATCTCCACGGCAGCGCCACGCCGATAGCTCGAAACGAACCGGCGAAAAGATTTCAGTCACAATTAATCAGTAGCGGGGAACGAACCAAAAGCATGGTAGGGTCGAGGCAGAGGAAAAGCCGTTCATCTGTTTCTCCTGCAAATGCATCACAAATGTCAAAGGGCGAGCACATACATATATAAAAATCTCCCGTCAGTCAAGACAACAGACAGCGACACCGAGGGTAATCTTTCGCTTCAACTGTGCCTTAGTGGTGCGTTAGATGTGTGTCTGCCGGGTGTGTCTTGTCAAATGCACCGTCACGGCCAAAAAATTAAACCAGTCAGACTGGCAGCCGCCGAGAACAAACAGCTGCTTCGTTGAATGAATCTTGGATTCGCCCTGTCAGCGGGAGAATGAGTGAAAACAAAACCTTTCCTTTTTTCTACGCGAGGGTAAACAGTAGTTGGTATGGACTTGAGAGTCGCTTCCCGTGTCTCATTTCTAAAATATGACATGCAAAATAGAAAATGATAACGTTTCTATCACTGAAAAGTTTTATCATTCCATGAGGAGACGATCGGCTGGGCTTTTAAGCAAAATTCTCTCTCTCTCTCTCTCTCTCTCTCTCTCCCCCCCCCCCCCCCCCCCCCCCCCCCCCCCCCCCCCCCCCCCCCCCCATGATGACACTGAAACAGACAACAGCATGGCTGAAAACAGGCCAGAACACATACACACACAAAACAAGCGCAAAGTGACGGTTGTTTTACTCGCAGTTCACAACAGTCAAGGACATTTTCAACCAATAGGTCCTCGTCAGACTATGCACACAACAGACATAGGAAATGCACACCTAGACTGCAGCCAGCAGAAAAATAAATGTCACGTTAAAAATTGATTTGTTCGTTCTTACCACGCTGTGGGGAATATTGTTACTGCATTTCGAATGTCTGTTATTTTTCACGTCTAGACAAAAGAACTGGCGTGTTTGTCGGAAATGTACTCATGTGGTTTTGTATTGCGAGTTACAGAAACGGTAGTTTGCGCCTTGTTTTATTTGTATTTGTATTTTGACTTACTAATCCATATATCAGTATGTAGAGAGTGATCACTTCGCAGCAGTACTTGACGGTGTTCGTGTTCAGCAGACTGTTGTGATAATCTTATTAATGTATGAACACATCCAGGGTCCGCCGTTGATCGGATCCCCGCCACAAATCCTCACCGACATTGAAAGGACTTGATGCTTGGGCCACGTGCCATCCTTTCCGCAGTGTGGATGTGCGGTGTTTGAGGCAGGTGATGAAGGCAGGTGATGGGTTCACCATCAGCTGACTTCCTCCTGTTCAACAGCCCCGCAGTGTGGCTGTGCAGTGTTTGAGGCAGGTGATGAATTCAGGTGATGGAGGCACGTGTTGGGTTCACCAGGTGATGGAGGCAGGTGATGGAGGCAGGTGATGGGTTCACCAGGTGATGGAGGCAGGTGATGGAGGCAGGTGATGGGTTCACCAGGTGATGAAGGCAGGTGATGGGTTCACCAGGTGATGGAGGCAGGTGATGGAGGCAGGTGATGGGTTCACCAGGTGATGGAGGCAGGTGTGATGGGTTCACCAGGTGATGAAGGCAGGTGATGGGTTCACCAGGTGATGGAGGCAGGTGATGGAGGCAGGAGGAGGCAGGTGATGGAGGCAGGTGATGGAGGCAGGTGATGGGTTGGACCAGGTGATGAAGGCAGGTGATGGAGGCAGGTGATGGGTTCACCAGGTGATGGAGGCAGGTGATGGAGGCAGGTGATGGGTTCACCAGGTGATGGAGGCAGGTGATGGAGGCAGGTGATGGGTTCACCAGGTGATGAAGGCAGGTGTGATGGAGGCAGGTGATGGGTTCACCAGGTGATGGAGGCAGGTGATGGGTTCACCAGGTGATGGAGGCAGGTGATGGAGGCAGGTGATGGGTTCACCAGGTGATGGGTTCACCACCAGGTGATGGAGGCAGGTGATGGGTTCACCAGGTGATGGAGGCACGTGTTGGGTTCACCAGGTGATGGAGAGGCAGGTGATGGAGGCAGGTGATGGGTTCACCAGGTGATGGAGGCAGGTGATGGGTTCACCAGGTGATGGAGGCAGGTGATGGAGGCAGGTGATGGGTTCACCAGGTGATGGAGGCAGGTGATGGAGGCAGGTAATGGGTTCACCAGGTGATGGAGGCAGGTGATGGAGGGAGCAGGTAATGGGTTCACCAGGTGATGGAGGCAGGTGATGGGTTCACCAGGTGATGGAGGCAGGTAATGGGTTCACCAGGTGATGGAGGCAGGTGATGGGTTCACCAGGTGATGGAGGAAGGTGATGGGTTCACCAGGTGATGGAGGCAGGTGATGGAGGCAGGTGATGGGTTCACCAGGTGATGGAGGCAGGTGATGGAGGCAGGTGATGGAGGGCAGGTGATGGGTTCACCAGGTGATGGAGGCAGGTGATGGAGGCAGGTAATGGGTTCACCAGGTGATGGAGGCAGGTGATGGGTTTCACCAGGTGATGGAGGCAGGTGATGGAGGCAGGTAATGGGTTCACCATCAGGTGACTTCCTCCTGTTCAACAGCCCCGCAGTGTGGCTGTGCAGTGTTTGAGGAGGCAGGTGATGAATTCAGGTGATGGGCAGGCACGTGTTGGGTTCACCAGGTGATGGAGGCAGGTGATGGAGGCAGGTGATGGAGGCAGGTGATGGGTTCACCAGGTGATGAAGGCAGGTGATGGAGGCAGGTGGGATGGGTTCACCAGGTGATGAAGGCAGGTGATGGGTTCACCAGGTGATGGAGGGCAGGTGATGGAGGCAGGTGATGGAGGCAGGTGATGGAGGCAGGTGATGGAGGCAGGTGATGGGTTCACCAGGTGATGGAGGCAGGTGATGGGTTCACCAGGTGATGGAGGCAGGTGATGGAGGCAGGTGATGGGTTCACCAGGTGATGGAGGCAGGTGATGGAGGCAGGTGATGGGTTCACCAGGTGATGGAGGCAGGTGATGGAGGCAGGTGATGGAGGCAGGTAATGGGTCACCAGGTGATGGAGGCAGGTGATGGAGGCAGGTGATGGGTTCACCAGGTGATGGAGGCAGGTGATGGGTTCACCAGGTGATGGAGGCAGGTGATGGGTTCACCAGGTGATGGAGGCAGGTGATGGGTTCACCAGGTGATGGAGGCAGGTGATGGGTTCACCAGGTGATGGAGGCAGGTGATGGAGGCAGGTGATGGGTCACCAGGTGATGGAGGCAGGTGGTGGGTTCACCAGGTGATGGAGGCAGGTGATGGAGGGGGTGATGGAGGCAGGTGATGGGTTCACCAGGTGATGGAGGCAGGTGGTGGGGTTCACCAGGTGATGGAGGCAGGTGATGGGTTCACCAGGTGATGGAGGCAGGTGATGGGTTCACCAGGTGATGGAGGCAAGTGGTGGGTTCACCAGGTGATGGAGGCAGGTGATGGAGGCAGGTGATGGAGGCAGGGGGTTCACCAGGTGATGGAGGCAGGTGATGGAGGCAGGTGATGGGTTCACCAGGTGATGGAGGCAGGTGGATGATGGAGGCAGGTGATGGGTTCACCAGGTGATGATGGAGGCAGGTGATGGAGGCAGGTGGTGGGTTCACCAGGTGATGAAGGCAGGTGATGGAGGCAGGTGATGGGTTCACCAGGTGATGGAGGCAGGTGATGGGTTCACCAGGTGATGAAGGCAGGTGATGGAGGCAGGTGATGAAGGCAGGTGATGGGTTCACCAGGTGATGGAGGCAGGTGATGGAGGCAGGTGATGGGTTCACCAGGTGATGGAGGCAGGTGATGAAGGCAGGTGATGGGTTCACCAGGTGATGAAGGCAGGTGATGAAGGCAGGTGATGGAGGCAGGTGATGAAGGCAGGTGATGGAGGCAGGTGATGGAGGCAGGTGATGGGTTCACCAGGTGATGAAGGCAGGTGATGGAGGCAGGTGATGGGTTCACCAGGTGATGGAGGCAGGTGATGGAGGCAGGTGATGGGTTCACCAGGTGATGGAGGCAGGTGATGGGTTCACCAGGTGATGGAGGCACGTGTGGGTTCACCAGGTGATGGAGGCAGGTGATGGAGGCAGGTGATGGTTCACCAGGTGATGGAGGCAGGTGATGGGTTCACCAGGTGATGGAAGCAGGTGATGGAGGCAGGTGATGGGTTCACCAGGTGATGGAGGCAGGTGATGGAGGCAGGGTAATGGGTTCACCAGGTGATGGAGGCAGGTGATGGGTTCACCAGGTGATGGAGGCAGGTAATGGGTTCACCGGTGATGGAGGCAGGTGATGGGTTCACCAGGTGATGGAGGCAGGTGATGGGTTCACCAGGTGATGGAGGCAGGTGATGGAGGCAGGTGATGGGTTCACCAGGTGATGGAGGCAGGTGATGGAGGCAGGTAATGGTTTCACCAGGTGATGGAGGCAGGTGATGGGTTCACCAGGTGATGGAGGCAGGTGATGGAGGCAGGTGATGGGTTCACCAGGTGATGGAGGCAGGTGATGGAGGCAGGTGATGGGTTTCACCAGGTGATGGAGGCAGGTGATGGAGGCAGGTAATGGGTTCACCAGGTGATGGAGGCAGGTGATGGGTTCACCAGGTGATGGAGGCAGGTGATGGAGGCAGGTGATGGGTTCACCAGGTGATGGAGGCAGGTGATGGAGGAGGCAGGTGATGGGTTCACCAGGTGATGGAGGCAGGTGATGGAGGCAGGTAATGGGGTTCACCAGGTGATGGAGGCAGGTGATGGGTTCACCAGGTGATGGAGGCAGGTGATGGAGGCAGGTAATGGGTTCACCATCAGCTGACTTCCTCCTGTTCAGGCAGATGGCCCCGCCAGTGTGGCTGTGCAGGTTTTGAGGCAGGTGATGGAGGGCAGGTGATGGAGGCATGTGTGGGTTCACCAGGTGATGGAGGCAGGTGATGGAGGCAGGTGATGGGTTCACAGGTGATGGAGGCAGGTGATGGAGGCAGGTGATGGGGTTCACCGTGATGAAGGCAGGTGATGGGTTCACCAGGTGATGAAGGCAGGTGATGGAGGCAGGTGATGGAGGCAGGTGATGGGTTCACCAGGTGATGGAGGCACGTGTTGGGTTTACCAGGTGATGGAGGCAGGTGATGGGTTCACCAGGTGATGGAGGCAGGTAATGGGTTCACCAGGTGATGGAGGCAGGTGATGGAGGCAGGTGATGGGTTCACCAGGTGATGGAGGCAGGTGATGGGTTCACCAGGTGATGGAGGCAGGTGATGGGTTCACCAGGTGATAGAGGCAGGTGATGGGTTCACCAGGTGATGGAGGCAGGTGATGGAGGCAGGTGATGGGTTCACCATCAGCTGACCTGCTCCTGTTCAACAGCCCCGCAGTGTGGCTGTGCAGTGTTTGAGGCAGGTGATGAAGGCAGGTGATGGAGGCAGGTGATGGGTTCACCATCAGCTAACGTCCTCCTGTTCAACAGCCTTAAAGGAGGGAGGGGAGAGGGGGAGGCAGGTGTGTGGGGGGGGGGGGGGAGGGGGGGGGGGGTTGCGGAGGGCAGGGACGATGTCACGGACACGCTCACCCCATTGCAGTTGCTGACGAACGTGGAACTGGGCACCATGATTGTTGCAGCTCTGTACCCATATGTTGCATGAGAACTCGCTTCGGGGTTTACTCCCTTTAAGTAACAGTAAATTCGCTCAAATTTACGCGTGCTTCCGTGTGAGTTCAAATAAAGTAAGGGAATTCACATCATCACTGTGCATTCCAGTGGACTTTCCAGGCTTCTCAGAAATTGCAGAGTGGTCACAGCATGTATTAAGAACTGTGACTCAGAGAAAAGGCACGTGGCTCTGAAACCGATGCCGGCATCAAAAACGAGTAACCCTTCCACAGACTGGAAGAGAAGATGGAGTCCTCTGCGTGGCTGAGCAAGGGTAACGAAAAGAGCGAACGAATCGGGGAGCTACGTGTGAAGAAGACGCCATCCTCAAAAGCAGCAAAAGCTTCCGGCTAAAAATGTTTTGTCAGCAAATCCGCGAAAGCGCTGTTGTCAGCACTGAGAAATGAATCACCGGGACTGTTCCGCACGTTGTGGTTTATCGACACTTGATTTGACGCGAGCAGAGCTGAACATGTTTGGATTTGCGTTGATGTTGTTGTTGTCGTTTTTTTTTTTTTTTTTTTTTTTTTTTTTTTTTGTTGCTTTTGTTAGATATTTATGACCTAGCTGTTAACGAGCAGACACTGTGTGAATGCGTTAGCAGGACAGACAGACAGACAGACCGAGAGGCAGACAGACAGACAGAGGAGAAGAAGGGGGCGGAGGGAGGAAGGATAGTATAGGCGAGACACCAAAAACACATATGGTGAGACAGCTAAGAGAGAGAGAGAGAGAGAGAGAGAGAGAGAGAGAGAGAGAGATTTAACGATAAAAACCTTAGAGCCTAAACTCCCCCCCCCCCTCTCTCTCTCTCGCTCTCTCTCTCTCTCTCTATCTCTACCCACCCGCTCTCTCTCTATCTCTCTCTCTCTCTCGCCCCGGGTGCGCAGAATATACATGCCGCACGTGGAAAAAAAATTCGCGGGGAACAATGGTGTACTTCATCACAAAATTCGATGGGAACAGTCCTCCTTTATTGTTAAACAAAGGGCATGTTGCGAAGGAAGGACAGCCAAAAAAAAAACGTATTTGTGGTGTTCTAATATGATGAAACACATCTCCGACCGAGAGAGCATCCAAGTATCACAAAGTGAAAGCTGTTAAGACGATGAAATGAACTACGGTGTATATTCCTCTTTCCGATCTATCTTGTCTTTCATTAACTTTTGCCTGCCCAG
>JADBJO010006685.1:115000-128703 GCA_016801955.1 Conus betulinus | reverse complement strand
GAAGAAGACAGTGAATCCTGCTGCTAAAAGGAAAAAACCTGATGGTGAAGAAGACCGTTAAATCCTGCACTAAAAAGGAAAAAAAAAAAAAGATGGTGAAGAAGACCGTAAATCCTGCCGCTAAAAAGGAAAAAAAGATGGTGAAGAAGACTGTGAATCCTGCCGCCAGAAAAAGGAAAAAAGATGGTGAAGAAGAAAGTGTGAATCCTGCTGCTAAAAAGGATGGTGAGGAAAGACGGTGAATCCTGCCGCTAAAAAGGATGGTGAAGAAGATGGTGAATCCTGCCGCCAAAAGGAAAAAAGATGGTGAAGAAGACAGTGTGAATCCTGGAAAAAAAGGATGGTGAAGAAGACGGTGAAATCCTGCCGCTTAAAAGGAAAAAAGATGGTGAAGAAGACAATGAAACCTGCCGCTAAAAAGGCAAAAAGATGGTGAAGAAGACAGTGAATCCTGCTGCTAAAAAGGAAAAAAGATGGTGAAGAAGACCTGTGAATCCTGCCACTAAAAAGAAAAAAAGATGGTGAAGAAGACAGTAAATCCTGCCGCTAAAAAGGAAAAAAGATGGTGAAGAAGACAGTGAATCTTGCCGCTAACTAAAAAAAAAGGAAAAAAGATGGTGAAGAAGACAGTGAATCTTGCTGCTAAAGAGACAAAAAGATGGTGAAGAAGACAGTGAATCCTGCTGCTAAAAAGGAAAAAAAAGAAGACAAATGAAATTGACCCTTTTATGTAACACAAGTAGATCAGAGAAAACTGAATAAAAAAAATGTCTGAGATGTTTTAACAGGATACTGACGGATGAGGACCAAGAAACTACTGACAGTAAAATTGCTCATTGCACGAACAGATAATGAAATTTCTCTCTAACATGAACCTTGTTTTCTAACAATGATAGCATAACTGTGATTTGTTTGTTTGCAGGTGGCACAATCATTTGAATCCCAATATCAAAAAGACTGCTTGGACGGAGGAAGAGGATCGGCTTATTTACCAGCTTCATCGTCGACTTGGGAATCGCTGGGCTGAAATAGCAAAATATTTGCCTGGCAGGTATGCATTCAACAGCAAGAAACGATTCGAAACATCTGCTTTTAAGTATTGGATTTATAAGAATTCTTAAGGGTCATTAGATTCCCTTGTTCTGTTTTGAAAGGAACTTACTCTTGCCCAGTTGACCGCACCTTAAATGTTGTGTTGTGAGATATAAGTATGGAACAGGTTGTTTTGTGTACGTGTCATCATAAATCTGTATGCTTGGGAATATAAGATTGTGTCATCTTAAAATCCGCATAAGAAAACAAACTTTTTGTTTGTAATGTCTTTTTCTTGTTGAATTCATTATGGTTTCTGTGTCGCTATCCTCTGTGTGTGTGTGTGTGTGTGTGTAGAGAGAGAAACTACAGTGTTACATAATCACTGTGGGTGTAACAGTACAGACTGGAAATGAACAAAACAGATCTTCAGTTGGAAATTACATTAAAAAAAAACAAAACAAAAAAAACGTAAAACTAGGATCGTGACATGCACTCCTATGGGGCTGTCTTGTGAGGACAGCATCTTTTTATTTATTTATTTTTTTTTTTTTTGTCACTGACTTGGAAAATCCTGTAAAGAGTGGCAAGCTTGTGCAGCAAGCTTTGGTCTGCTGTGCTGAACATGTACTGCAGAGTAAAGGGTCAGTTTCAAAAGGCCAATAATGCCTGAATCACGTTTTTTAAAGGGAATTTTATACGTCCATGCAGACCTGTCCACTGCTTGATTTTGAACATAGTATGCCATGCTGAGCCTCAGAATGCAGTGTTGCTACATTTAGAACAAAATGGTTGTACTTTAGTGGCAAACCAATGGGCAACGAACCATCTTGATGTGCGATCAAGGGAGGGCACTGGGGGACCCTGACAGTGATGTTTTACTTGTGCAGCTATTTTATCAGACCAGGGTTCTTGTTACTGGCTCATCATCAGACTGAGTCAGTCAAGGCTTATGTTTTATTTCCAAACTTCTCTTTATGGGATTAATTTGTCATTCTCCTTTTGGTTGACTTTCCCAGTCCAAAATCATAATAATAATAATAATAATAATAATAATGTATAATACTTATATAGCGCATTTCTTGTTATACAACTCAATGCGCTTACATCCACCATTTGCACTTATTCATACAATGTTCATGCACACAGCAAAAAGAAAATACACAATGGCTCCGCGCACTTACATGCATAACTGCCTCACTGGACTAGTTGTGGAGGAATTTAGGAAAGACCTAGTCATCTACAGAAGAGAATACGCTTTTTTGAAGAGATAAGTTTTGAGCTCAGATTTAAAAGAAGAAAGAGTAGGCTGATTACGAAGGTCTTCAGGGAGGAGTTCCAAATAGAAGGTGCTCTAAAACTGAAGGCTCTTTCGCCAACAGATTTCAGAGAACGCTTAGGGATTTTCAAAAGTTTTTGTGAAGAAGAACGAAGGGTACGAGAGCTTTGGTAAGTGAAGAGAGAAGAAGAGAGATAGTGAGGAAGAGATTCATTGAAGTGGCGGAAAGCAAGAACTGCCAGTTTGAATTGCCACCGATACTGTATGGGAAGCCAGTGCAGTTCCATCATGTGTCATGTCAGCTGAACAAAATGCCTTCATGGAGGAACATGAAGCGGCAACAAGGGAAAGGCCAGATGTGCACTGTTACTGTGAGGTGTATGCGACAGAAGACTTGTGTATCAAGTCATTGACTTTCACAGGCTGGCTGGCTGGATGAGTGACTGCATGTGGGGACAAGGCAATCAGACGAGCAAATGGGAGAGAAAAACAAACAAAACTTATTGGTGTGCCGCTTACTCAAAGACAGCGAGTTGCAACACAGAATTTGACAGCATAATATTCTCCTAAAATGTAAAGAAATGATTGTTTCAGACAACCCTTTCACACGCACATAAGCAGGAGAATGGCTGAAAAGAGTCACCATCCAAGGGACTCCAAAGACATATGACCCTGGTGACAGTTGCAGCTTCATAATGGCTGAAGGGGGGATGAGAAACACAGAAACACTTCCAAAAAGCTGCACAAAATCTGTTAGAAGCTTTAGATCCACCGGACCAGTTAAAGGAGTACAGGTATCTGGCCTTCCTGCAGCTCACACACACACACCTGTGACGGGGGGGGAGGTTTGCGGGGGTCCCAGTGAACCCTTCTCACGAGTCAATTGGGGTCATAACCCAAATCTGTATGACTCGAGTGAGAAACCCACTACGTGAGCCAAAAAAGGAAGACAAACTTGCGCAAAACATCAATAATTAGTGCAAGTTTTTCTGCACTGTGTGCCGACTGGACTTAAAGCTGTCACATAGTGGGTTTAATGACTATGAGCCAACTTGTGAAATCAGCAGTGAATGTTGGTGATGATACTCTGAGCAGTTTCTTACGCTCAGATGATGAAAAGGCTGTTCTCGAGGCATATCCTGGGTGGCAGGTCTGGCCATATACAGAAAGTATGTCAGTTGGAGCTCAAAGTTGTTAAGATGCAAAACTAAGCCGTGCTGGCGTTCATAAACGTTATAGAATCACCTGGGGGTAGTGTCGGGTCGCTTCAGAATAGGCAGAGGAGAGAGGCACACATGTACATTAGAAACCTCAAAAAGGCCTGAACAAAACCCCCAAAACCTCCAGTCTTCATTCTTTGCAATGTATTTCAGGACATTTTGATGCCATACTGCAAGCCAGTGAGACAGTTCGGGGGCGGAATAGCTCAGTAGGTAGAGCGCCAGACTCGTGATTCAATGAGGTTACGGGTTCGAATTTCGGTACAGGGGGAGAAAACCCCTCGGAGTTAAAAATTGGTTCTGACTCCATTCCCCACACAGTCCTTCGAATGAAACTATAAACCGAGGTTCCGTGTGTGAACGCACGCATAACATCTTGCACACTTGTAAAATCCCATCACCAACTTTTGGAAGAGAAGGCCAGTTGGCCGTTGGTATAGATGACACGTTACACATAACATTGGAGGAAGTAAGGAAATTGAGTGAACGATATTGACTGGATGACACGGGAAACGACTGAATGAAGCGCCAGCTGGCAGCTCTTCAGTCGGCACTACCCAGGTAGGCAGCCGTTGTGTAAACGAGTGTTGATTGTAAAGCGCTTAGAGCTTAAATTAAGGCTGAATACCTGGAACACTGAATATTCTCATGGTGTTACTTATGTCTGCAGAGAAAAACATCTTTTGTTTGAATGCTGTGTTGACCTCGCTCTATCAGGAGAAAGGGTATTGAGATGGACTAACTTTGATAATGTCAGTACTGTCTTCTGTGGTTCATATGTTGCTGAAATCGCTATGGTTATTTTGCTGTCACAGGTTGCAAAATTTTTATAAGATCAACAATTTTGTGTACCACTAGGGTATTTCACTTATGTAGATATGCATATATCAGATGTGGGTTTGAAAATACTAACGAGGATGATAAGTTTAGTGTGGAGGTGTTTTCTTTCTCTCTTTTTTTTTTTTTTTTTTTTTTAAGTGTCTAATATCATCTAGCGATGAAAAGACATTGAATAAACCACTGACCTGAACTGAATTGTGAAAAGAAGCGTGTCTGTTTGATGGTGCTGACATGGTAAACAAACACTTGATTTTGAGACATCAGCATATTATACTGTTGCTGAACATGTATGCGACATGAAATATTAAGTGATCAGCTTGGGGTATGAACAGCAAACTGACATGGAAGTGTAATTTATTTATGAATGTTTCACTTAACGCATACATACACCTGAGATAATTTGAATGATGTTTGGTTCTGAAATTTCTTTGCATAAATCCATCCAAACAAAAAACCTATATCAATTACTTTTGGGACTGTTTTTATATAAATGACAGGTTGTACCTGAGAGATGCATTCTTTAAAAAATCATGATACTAATTCAGCGTTGCGAAATGGGACATTGTTACTTTTCACAAAGTGAACAGCATTGTCTTTTTCTTTTTCTTTGTTTCATGTATACATGCACATACCAAGAACCCATACACATTCGCATGCTCAAAATCCATGCTGTGAAGACATTAAAACGAAAATATGAATATGAAACGTGAGCTCTTTTTTGTTGTTGTTGAATTTATTCTTTTTCATGTTGTGTTTTTAATGGTTTGTTTAGTGTGTGTGTGTTTCGTGCCTTGATGACAGGAGTAGGCTTTTCTCTGAGAGAACGGTTTCTGTGATTTTGACAGGCGTTTGTGTGTGTGTTGTGACATTTGGGGCTTTTGAGAAACGTTGAGACTGGGGGTGGGGTGGGTTCCAGGACTGACAACGCGCCATCAAGAACCACTGGAACTCCACCATGAAGCGGAAGTATGAGAGTGAGGAGATCAGTGATCGCAGCACCAGCAGCCATGATGCCGCTGTACGGCCATTCCTACCCCCCCACTTCCTCCCATCATCGCATGCACAGCGTGCAGCCAGTGCATCTTTTTCAGAACAGCCATGCAACGTCGGTGAGTGTGCCGGCCCAACAATCATCACTTGGGTTATCTGAATAAAGCAAGGCAAAAAAATAAAAAAGGAATACTCTTTGGCAGGTTAACATTGAAGATGAAAAGTTAGTCCTTTTGGATAGACATTTGGGTGAAAGATGATGACTGTGGCTCTTTAATCATCAGAAACAGACAGGCTGAACTTCAGTGTTCTACAGGCAGCAGATGCAGGAAGGTCTACAAATACATAACTCATATTGGTGATGACATTTCTCAGTATCCAACTTGAATTCAGTAAATCCTTGTTGGCAAAAGAACATGCATGAAGATTTCTTGCCTGCCTTTATTTATTGGTGAGGGGGAGTAGATGTTGCCACCTTCACTTGATATCATGAACTGTCAGCTGGCTGGTGTTTGCAGTTCTACATGTTTGACATTCATCACCAAAACCAGCTGGATTTCCTGACAAAGTTGGACAGGAATTTGTTTGCTACTCCTTGTCTTTATGAGAGTGGTAGAACCAGCTGGCATTTGTAAACACATTGGAAAGCAGAATACAAAGCCTGGACATGTGTGCCTGAAATTTGAAAAAAAAAAAAGAAAAAAAAAAAAAAGAAAGTCTGAACAGATTCACAAAAAAAAGAATCGTAGGGTATGTTCATAGTTTACAACCTGCACAATTTTGTGTTTTTATTTCAGTCTTAGATTATCAGAGTGTGCTGATGTAATGCTGGATTCGCTTTTGTTGTTGGTATGGAAAGCAGTTAATGCAGTTGCAGAGTGTTGAAATGGAAGTGTCCAAGTAGATGAAACAGGCCAGCGGGGTCCTATTGCAGATTTTAGTCATGTTCAGAACAAAAAATGTTGGTTAAGTAAATGATACTTACTGATGACTAAGAGAGAGAAAAACACAGGCACAGTTGCCATCCTTCCTTAATTTTATTGAATCTTCCTGATTCAGAAATTATTCCCCCAAACCCCAAATTAGTATTAAAAAAAAAAAGGAAAATCCAGATTTCAGAGCTTTGTTTGAAGATGTGGGGTTTAGGGGGTCATTTTTTGAATAGGGATGATAAAGTATCTCAGGCAGCAGGTTGGCAGCTAGGTACATGTATAAATGCATCAGTCTTAGGAGCTGGAAAGGTGAAAGTCTCCCGGTAGTGGAACTATAGTGAAAAGTTAGAGGACATGGTTAGGTGGAAGTGTCTGGTGAAAGTGATAGTGTTTCTAATGGTTCACAAGATTCTGTTTCAGACTGACCAGTTAGGAAATGAATGATTGCAAACATAGTTCCTTTTTTGTTAAGATACTAGTTGGTGATTTTCAGAGTATTTGAGAACACGTTCCTTTCAGCAAACATCAGTCGATGAGAAGTAGTATTCAACCACATTCCTCCCTGGAACAGGTGATCAGTAACAGCTAGTGGACAGGCACAGAAGTGCCTACATGAGAAAAGGTTTCCAGTGTTTACTAGCTTCCTTTTCAAAACTGACCAGGTTGAAGATGCTAAGTAAGAGAAACACTGTATGAGACAGTCCTGTTTTACTTCGCAGGATAGGTTGGTGTTGGTGACCTTGTCAAGTAAGTCCGTGTATGAAACTCCACACTTTCCCTCCGTGCACCCCATCCACCAGCTAACTTGTCAAGAAGTCCTTCATTCCTCACTGTGTGATGCTGTATTCATAACAGTATTGCTCTGTAATTAAACATACTCAGCGAGTCCGATGATGAACTCGTGAAAAGGAAATATGCAGTTCAGCTTTCTGTGTACATTACCACCCCTCACAAAAAGGAACACAAAACAGTACTTGGCTGCACAAGGATTTCCTGCCAAGCGTGATATCCATCACATGACAAAAAACGTGAGGAGATAAAGGACCACCAAGTAAAAAATAGCAGCTAGGTTGAACAACTTGGCTTTGTTACATTTTATATGGGACAGGAATGCTGTAGCCTACCAATAACACAATCTGTGGTTTATAAAATTGAAAAACTTGCTGTAAATTGTAATGCTGCATCACAATCATTTTGTGACATACTGCTATTTGGTATGTTTAATGACACCTCTTTGTTTTCCCTGCAGCATTCCAAGGCAGTCGGCCTGAAGCAGAGTGAGTACCTGCATATCTTAGTCAGCTGTGTTGTCCTGACCTTCAGCCCCCCTCCCCCCCCCCATCCACACACCACACACACACACACACACACACACACACACACTCACACACTGAGGTGCCGGCCTAGCCAGCTTTAGGGATGTCCCACTTTAGAGTCTGTGCTTGTTGTGGTTGACTGAAATACGTTTTAAGAGTCAAAAGATTCTTTTGAAAGTGGATGCATTCAAATTTTTGCACTTCAGTTTTTACTTCTGAGTGCATATTGATTATTGCTGGCAACTGTAATTTCATATAGAACATTAGTGAAATAGTAATGTTCTCATTTCTGTGCTTTTATGACAGTTCTCAGACAGTGAAAAAAAAAAACTGAGATGCTTTTGAACTGACTTTCTTGTGGATGAATATTGTTACCATATTTTGCACTATGAAATCATTTTGAAAATTCATATTCAAGCACTAGAGCAGAAAAAGAAATCTTGCAGTTTGAATGATTGATACTAAGAATGGAGATAATGCCAGGAATCTAAGCGCACTGGATCTTTTGATAAGTATTGAATGGTGTGAGAAGTGAACCCTGTTTTAACAATTGTAGATTCAGTTTGGATTGAAACTATTTTGTCGTTGATGTTTGTGCTAGATCTTTCTGTTGCTAGCTCTCGTCTGTCAGTCTGTGTTCATAGGTTTGCATGCTTGTGTGATCACAGACATGTCAGTAATTAGCCTCTTTCAGATGATTCCTTCTTTTTACAGTGATGTGTTTCTCTTTGTCCCCCCCTACTGATTTCCTTGCTGCTGGAAATGTGTGGAATGCCACCCCCACTCCATGATTTGTATCCCACCAATACAAAAATCTGAATGAAAACTTGTTGAAAATACATTTGAAAGCTTCAGATCTGTTATTTTGCAGTGTGAAATGGGTGCTCTTAATCGTTTCCTAAAGCAACAAAAACTGTTCAGCAAAATTTGGAAAACATCGGCTTGCTGTTCAGAGACTGTGTGCTTATTGCTGCTTGATGAAGTGAGTTGTGAAAGGCTGCAGAAGTTTCCAGTTTTTGTGAAATGCTGCAGAAATATCCAATTTTGTGAAAATACTGCAGAAATACCCAATTTTTGTGAAATGCAGCAGAAGTATCCAAATGTTCCGTCCAGACAACATGACTGTGATGGTGCTTTCCTTGCTGAGGGAGTGGTCATCTCTGTGCTGGGCTTGGATCACAAATGCATAGACGCAGCAGACTCAGAAATCAGCAGTGATGCTTTTCAAACACTGGAGTCTGGAACTCTTGTACAGCCACAGAGGGTGAAACAATCTTCATTGTGTGGTACACAGGTTAGGTAAAATATGCGGCCAGTGTGATGTCGCTGACTGACTGACTGACTGGGTGTGTGCATGTGTGTATGACTATGGCCATCTCGGAAGCAAGGGGAGAAAAAAACACGAAACATATCAAAGGGGAAAAAAATTGTTTCAGCAGATTCTTCCAGTCGCTGTCACATGAAGAAAGTGGATATCGGTGTTCAGACCCTTCACACATGGTCTGGGAACTGAGGCACCAGTCTTTCCCTGCTTGAAGTCTTTATGTGTCAAGCTTGAACCAGAGCCAGCCTCTGTCTCCCTAGTTCCAGAGCTGGACGTCTGGGCTACAGATGTTCTTTTGTCGTGGAGAGATGTGACGGTCAAACATCTTTCCCCCTGATTTCTCTGTTGTGCAAAGTGCTGCAAAATGTGGGGATGTTCTGGAAAAAAAGTTGGATTGAGTTGGCTTGCATTTAAAAAAAAAAAAAAAAAAAAAGTCTGTTGTTGCTGCAACGACACCAAGCCATGTCAGTGATACCGTTTACATGCAGACACATATGAATGCAAAACACAGAAGGCAAAGAAACGAATATTGAAAACACTGTAAAATACAGACGAGTGAATTTTTAACGGATATATCTTTCTACCAGCTGGCTGTGAAGTGGGGACTAGTGTTTTGTGCCTTGTTAGTGGGGTCCGAAGGAGATACATTTGGGGAAAATTCATGTGTCCCTTGCCTGTGTGTGTCATGTAAATGTCACTTGTTTTGTGTGTTTTGTGTATGTTTTGGCCTATTTTGGTAACACTACAGTCTTCAGGTTTTGTTGTTGTTTTGTGTGTGTGTGTTTTTTTTTAGCATGTAATTGATGTATGTTCATTTTATGGAAAGAATGTTATATGTACTTTTTCAGTGAACATGGGCTTGACCGCTGACAGCCAAAGAGTTGTCCTCCCTGCAGATGGGACATGGTGGAGCCATTGCCACCCCCCTGAAGTAAGGTCATGTCAGTGGTAGTCAGTGTCTTGTCCACAGGCCTTTGGCTTGCTTGCTCAGGTTGGCTTGGTAAGGTACTTGTGCAGTGTTGTAAAGCATCGAGACTAGTGAAAGCCTGTAATATGACATCATGCACAGACGCAAGTACATACACATTTCAGCACATTCCTTCACACAGACATCTGGTGGACTGAATTTTTCAGCTATTTCCTACTATAAGAAATTCCTGAAGTTTCGAATTTGATGAAGCAGTGGAGAACTTAACAATTCAGTTAATTAATTCTATACTGGTTTGTGGCTGACATTTTGGTGCTAATTGTTTGTCACAGTTGAGTTATGACAGTTTTTTACTGACTATTAAATAGAAATTAGCCATTATATTTTGTATCAAAATTGTAGGTAAAAGTCTTAATTTCACATTTATAAAGAAATCTACAGAATCTGGTGATTAACAATGTTTCTGACTGCTGAATCGATAACAAACGAAAAATTCCAAAGGCGTGGCGTTAAATGTAGACATTTGATTTCAAAGAAGCAAACTAGTAAGAGTAAAACCCGGAGGGGGGGAGGTGGGCGGGGGAGGGGGGTCATTTTCTGGAAAAGGCTGATTACACTTTGACGATCAAAGCCTAACTGATGTTCCTTAGGTGTCAGGAACTTCATGTTGTGGAAGAAACCTGTTCTTTTTAAGCCCTACGTGGATCAGTTGAATCGATCAGGAACACCGTTGCCTCAGTTTACAGCCAGAATGCTTCCTCCATCTGCTGACTCCCCTAATGTTGACACTAGAAGGCTGGCAACCATGACTTCATCCGCTAACAAATGTATGCACATACACACACATACACACACACACAGAGCACACACACACAACAATATTTATTCCTTTCGCCCCTTTTGGGGTATGTAGGAAGGGTGAGTTTAAAGCAATAACAGGAAAAGGAAAGCAAACAAGCCAAAATGAAATGAATTACTAGTCCGTGCTGACACAAGACCAACAATTTGCAACACTTAGATCATCTAATATACTTTGACAATAGAAGCAATTGTTTTTGATTAGTAGAAGACATCATTTGACAAAAATTATATAGACAGGTTTTGGGGAGAGAAATCTTTTTGGCAAATACGTGTTGTGCAAATTATGATGAACATTCCATGACAAATTGAAATTCATCACGTATTGCAGACATCACATTCATTACATAATGATTTCTGACATAACCATACACACACACACACACACACACACACACACACACACACAGCAATTACAAACATTAGGATTGAGCAAGAAATGTCTAGAAGTCTCTTTTCAGTTGCGTGATCCCACTCCTCCAGTCAAATGACCAAATAGCAAAAAGAGAGATCCCGTAATACATTTCATGATGAGAGTCCTCCCCATAGTTAGTTGACCCCTGTTGTAGACCCAGGTCTCTGTGTTCCCCTGTAGGTCACTGGTCACTGGTCCCAGTTGACCTATGTTGTAGGTCACTGGTCGTCTGTCCTACCCATAGTCAGTTCCCCATTGACCCTGTGTTGTAGGTCACTGGTCAGTGTGTCCTACCCATAATCAGTTCCCATGACCTTGTGTTGTAGGTCACTGGTCAGTGTGTCCTACCCATAATCAGTTCCCATGACCTTGTGTTGTAGGTCACCCTGTCCTCCCCATAGTCAGTTGTAGGTCCATGTGTTGTAGGTCAGGTCAGTGTCCTCCCCATAGTCAGTTTCCCATGACCCTGTGTTTGTAGGTCACTGGTCAGTCTATCCTCCCCATAGTCACTTCCCCTGTTGACCCTGTGTTGTGGTCACTGGTCAGTTTGTCCTCCCCATTGTCAGTTCCCATGACCCTGTGTTGTAGGTCACTGGTCAGTCAGTCCTCCCCATAGTCAGTTCCCCTGTTGACCATGTGTTGTAGGTCAGTGGTCAGTGTGTCCTCCCCATAGTCAGTCAGTGTGTTGTAGGACACTGTCAGTCTGTCCTCCCCATAGTCAGTTGTAGTTGACCCTGGTGTTGTAGGTGTCAGTCTCCCCATAGTCAGTTCTGTTGACCCTGTGTTAGGTTGCTGGTCACTGTCCTCCCCATGTCAGTTCCATGGTCCCTGTGTTGAAGGTCCCTGGTCAGTGACCCCATGTCAGTTCCCATGACCCTGTGTTGAAGGTCACTGTCAGTCTGTCCTCCCCATAGTCAGTTCCCATGACCCTGTGTTGTAGGTCACTGGTCAGTGTGTCCTCCCCATAGTCAGTTCCCATGTTGACCCTGTGTTGTAGGTCGCTGGTCAGTGTGTCCTCCCCACAGTCAGTTCCCATGATCCTGTGTTGTAGGTCGCTGGTCAGCCTGCCTGACAACCTGCTGGATCAGGGCAATGAGTTTGGTGGTCTGACCTCCCTGGAGCTGATGGAAGGGGTGGACATGAACACCGGGGTCACGCCCATCAAGTACATGTACGGGGACAGTGGAGCAGGTGGAGGTAAGAACACCCACCTCACAGAAGAGGGTCTGCAACACACATCAGAGGTCTGCACTGATGGGAGGGAAGGAGAAAGGGATGATTAGCGTTGGAAGGGGGGGGGGGGGGGGGATCGACTGCATTGCCAGTGGATTGAGGGTCACCACTTGCATCAACATACTGTCAGGGTTTTTGTTGTTGTGTGTGTTTGTGTATGGGGTTTTTGTTGTTGTGTTTTTTTGTGTGTGTGGTTTTTATTGTGTTTGTGTGGGTATGGGAGTTTTTTGTTGTGTATGTGTGTTTGTTTTTTTTGTTGTGTTGGGGTTTTTGTTTGTTGTTGGTTCTTCTTTTGTTGTTTGCTGTGCTGAGATTTAACCTTCACCAGCCGACCAGTTTTAAAAAAAAAAAATCGCTAAGGTCAAATTAAGTTTATGGTTCCTGTCGTTGGGTGGCGCCAACCCCAAACTTCCATCATCAGTGGAATTCTGTCCACTGTCCGCTTACTCTTGACGCCTGCAGCACAGCGTTCAAACATCTGCAAAGTGAATTCTACATACAAGACAGCACTGGTCAGCATCAGAGAAATCATCTTTCATCACTGTACACATGTCTGTGAGATTCTTGCTGTAATTTTTACTTTGCACACCTGAGGGGTTTTTGCAAACAGGTTTGTTGCATTTTCTGAGCAGTGGGTGGGTCAGGCTGTGTGTGAACAAGAAATGTTAGGCTGCCTCAGGTCCCAAAGACCAGTAGTTCAGCTGGCTTCTCATGTGGCCGGATAAATCTCAGCACTGTTCTTTGTGATTATGAGAGAAAGAGGGTGGGAGATGGGTGTGGAGGGGTTGATCTGGAAGGTTACTTGATGGCAATGGTTTAAGTTGGTATGTATAGCCCTGCAGACAAGATTGCATCACCGCTTTTCAGGAGACCCCTCAGGCCAGCCCCCCCCCCCCCCCCCCCCCTCCTCCAAAAAAAAATGCTGAGAGAGAAGATGATGCTGTTGATTAACAGCAAAACGAAAATGTAATTCATCCTCAATATATAGGCAAAAGGGGGAGGGGGGGAGAAGGGAGGGAGGATTGGGGGGGAGGGGGGATGGGGGGAGGAAGAGGTTGGAGTGGGTGGGAGGAAGGGAGAGAAGGGGATGGAGGGAACAAGCTACTCCACGAAGAAGTAAGTAATGAAATTGGCTAGCGTAGTGCAGAGAGTAATGATGCAGACTGGAAAGTGGTTGATTCCAGTCCCATTGGAGTCATTTAATGGAGAGGGTTGGGGGGGGGGGGGGGGGGGTGTTTTTTTGACTCATTTGCCTTGTGCCCTGAGCTGAGTGTGCTATGGGCTCAGATGGACAGACGGGACCCCACAGTCCATTTCATTCACTCAAGTGGATGGC
>JADBJO010006685.1:70000-110000 GCA_016801955.1 Conus betulinus | reverse complement strand
AAATTTTTTATATGTTTCTTCCGTTAGATCTTAGAAATAGATGTTGATATTGTTCTTTTTCAGAAACTCAAAAATCACCATCAGGTGGGATATCTCTGAACAATATCAGTGGGGTCTATTATAAAGTGTTTATATCTGACATCATTTAAGTCCCAATATTCTATCAGAACAGGTTTCTTTAGTGAATGGTACACAACATGGAATGTACCATGGAGCTTCTTCACGTTTTAAAAAAATATGAATGGGTGTTCAAGGAGTGGCCCATGTGCAAATGGCCCAAGACTTTCCTTTTCGGCAAATGTTTCTCTCTCTCTCTTTCTCTTTGTACAGAGGATTTGGGGAAGAGTGATGGTTGGAGATATTCTTAATTGAGCTAATGATTCTTAAGTCAGTTAATGATGTGAAATGATAGTGGAACCTTTTGTTTTACATACATGTACTGTTTGATACCTGCATTCAGTTCAGCCATGTGGCCACTTCCTCCTCCCACCCATGAAAAATGATTAGTTTTTAATTCCTCAGGATGAAATTGGAAATGAAATGAGGCAGGGAACAGTAAACAAACAGTAAACAAGTGGGGTAGTCTTTGCTCCCATAAGGAAACCTAACACAGAGTAACTTTATTCAAGACTGGCACAGCCTTTTAAACTTGAATAAAGTCAGACACAAATACAAAGAATCTAATTGTGGGGGAAAAACAAGCGCAGGCCAACAACTAAATTGTCTTCATAGTAATGACTTGGCAAAACTTTGAACTTAAGGAGGGCGGGCGGGGGGGGGGGGAGGTTGAAGATGTAAAAACTGGGAACATGAAATTAAGGAAGTATGAAAACTCTTCACTGGCTGCATAAGGGAACCATCGCAATCCATTTTAAAGGCAGATATATTTGTATTGCCTGCTTCGAGGCCTTTCGTCCGCTGGGTTGGAAACTCATCAGGGAGACACGGCTGGCTGTATCTGCGCTCCAGGCGTCAAATAGAGACGCACCACAGTCCATAATACCGTGGTGTTCTCACCACCAAGGGTGCAAAAAAGAATCCAATAGCACCCCTGAAGCAGCCAGCGAAGAGTAGTAAAGGAAACCAAACGAAAGTGTGGGGAGGGAAAAAAGTTGCTGAAAAAACTACAGATATTATGCAAATGATATAAAATGTAGAGGGCAATCTTTGAGCCTACGCTTGAGGATCCACCACCAAGGATGCAAGGGAGATCAAAAGACAAACACAAAGACAGACAGAATCAAGTACAAGTAACCTCGATTTAATCAAAACGAAATTGGAAATGAAATGAGGCAGGGAACAGTAAACAATAAACAGTAAACAAGTGGGTAGTCTTTGCTCCCATAAGGAAACCTAACACAGAGTAACTTTTATTCAAGACTGGCACAGCCTTTTAAACTTGAATAAAGTCAGACAAATACAAAGAATCTAATTGTGGGGGGGGGACAAGCGCAGGCCAACAACAAAATTGTCTTCATAGTAATGACTTGGCAAAACTTTGAACTTAAGGGGGGGTGGCGGCAGGAGGTTGAAGATGTAAAAAACTGGGAACATGAAATTAAGAAAGTATGAAAACTCTTCACTGACTGCATAAGGGAACCATCGCAATCCCTTTTAAAGGCACGAAAGGCCTCAGAGCAGGCAATACAAATATATCTGCCCTTAAAAAGGGATGCGATGGTTCCCTTATGCAGCCAGTGAAGAGTTTTCATACTTTCTTAATTTCATGTTCCCAGTTTTTACATCTTCAACCCCCCCGCCGCCGCCCCCCCCTCCGCCCTCCTTAAGTTCAAAGTTTTGCCAAGTCATTACTATGAAGACAATTTTGTTGTTGGCCTGCGCTTGTTTTCCCCCACAATTAGATTCTTTGTATTTGTCTGACTTTATTCAAGTTTAAAAGGCTGTGCCAGTCTTGAATAAAAGTTACTCTGTGTTAGGTTTCCTTATGGGAGCAAAGACTACCCACTTGTTTACTGTTTCCTCAGGATGAGTTTATGTGCCAAGTTCTCGTGAACCCAAAGTATTTCTTGAGTCCGTGCTGTGTTGTTATGCTTCATTACTGGTAAACATCAGATATGGCTCACAGGACCTCAACCTTCCCAGCCCCCAACAGCCTGTGTGACGTGAACTCAGTCATTGTGTCACATTGGGTGATCTTGTGGATTGTTAGGTGAAGAGAAATCAGCTGCCTCCAGAAGCCCAGATTGTGGTTGTCAGTGGTGGGAAAACTCCTCGGCCTGACAGGGCTGTGCCCCCCCCCCCCCCCTGGATCCTATGAGACCTCCATCACTTGACCCAGCTAGGGGCCCAGAGTAATTTCACAGAGCTCATGCCATCTTTTTTTTCTGTTTTTTCTCATAGAATTTTTTTTTTTTTTTTTTTTGCTTTGTTGTTTTTTTTTACCTACGAACAGCTGATGATCTTTAAAGGAAGAAGTTTACACCACGTCTGTTTCATTTCGGTTGGTTTTCATGCAAGAAAAATGCCATTCATCTTAATAAATTGCCCTTGTTTGGCATTAGAGGAGTAAATTTTTATATGTAAGATCTGCATAGTTCTTCTCTGCACTGGAAACCTATTTGTGCCATTTGGAACATGTGTGTTTTGTAAGAATGCAGCACTGTTATGTACAGGGATGAGGTGTGGACTGTGTATCAAATATTAAAACCAGTTCAAAGGAAAACAAATTTCTCAGCTGAAAAACAGACATCTTCTGATCAATTTTTTTTTTTTTTAACAAATTAAAAAAAAAAAAAATTCTATGAGAGTCAAGTGAAAGCAGGAAACCAAACTGTTGAAAACGTTTGGTTCAATTTGTCTGGCAGTCAGATATGACATACGCAGTAATAGTCACCTGATCAGTTCCTAACCCCGTAAAATTTCTTTGTATACATTTGATATTTGACATGGGAACGAATGTCGCTTACAAAATTTGCACTGGCGAGGAACTCTCTCTCACGCTGACTCCACAACTAAGCAAGGGACTGTTGTTTGTAGGGGGCTGAGAAGCTGGTGTCCTGTGTGTGTTTCTGAATGCTTGTAGAATGTAAGGTTGTTGAACAAAAATCAAAACAAACAAAAAACTAGAAGGGCAGTTGGAAGAGCTCTTGTCTTCAGTCAGAGTCTGTCGTCTTGACTTCCATCAGACTGTCACTCTTGATTCCATCCCATGGCCTTCATCCATTGATCCACATCTACAGCGAAATTGAATGGATTTGGCCCACAGCCATATTTGACCTGTCCACCAAGTTTTGTGTAAAGTCAACTAGTGTATACTTTGTGTAATCTTGTGGACAGAGACGAACAACACAGGCGGGTGAAAACATGATCTTGGTGAATGAAAGCAAACTGCAACTGACATCACCCATCTGTGTGTGGTTCCTCAGTTCCTGAACAGTCCTGATGCAGCCTATGGTACTGGCAAGTTGACGTCCACCCCGGTCACCTCCTTCATCCATTCCTCCAGTGCTACCCATGTTGCCTCCTCCGTTGCCTCCACACACAACATGGGCTACGTTGTGCAGGACTTTGGGTAGGTACAGACTTGCCAACCATTATGCATTTCGCGTAATTTATTACGCCCAAGTGATAAATCTTACGCCTTTAGCATTTAGCTAAAAAATTACGCATTGAAAGTTAAAAAAAAAAACAAAACAAAACAAAACAAACCAAAAAAAACAATGGGTAAAAAAAAAATCGGCTTATGTACAGACATGCACGACGCCATGTCTATAACCAGTAATCTTCAAGAAGCGTTTCCGGTCATGCGCAGTTCGTTTCACCATCTTCACCATTCAGCGAAGTTGGCATCCTTTTGAAGTTGTAGCTACGAAAATGTCGAAACGTGGAGCAGAAAGTTCTGGACAAGATGCGAAAAAGAAAAACACTAGGTCAAAGTCCGGAAAAAAATACTTGGGAAAAGTTCCCCTGCATACGACCTTCGGCTAAAGGTGTACATTGTGCACGGTGTACCACTTGCGAATTGGACTTCACAATTTCCCATGGCGGGATGGTGGATGTGAAGCGTCACCTTTAGCCACGCAAGCACATCGGTTTCTCTAACGCGCCGAATTCTTTCAGCATCACACAGTTTTTTCAGTCTGTAGACACCTCGAAAGAGGATGAAATGAGGAAAAAGGGTAATTCGGGCTGAAGCATAGGTGGCCGGATTTTTCGAGCACAGCATCGCTCTTGGCGCAGCCGACCATGCATCCCAGCTTTTTAAAGAAACGTTCTCAGATTCGGAGATCGCCAAACAGTTCAAGAGCGATCGAACAAAGGCAACACACATTGTGAGGACCCTTGCCATGGGGGGACTGCAGAATGGACCGTTTGTGTTGGGGACTGATGGAAATCAGGAAGGGGGTGGGGGGACAAATTCTTTCCTGGGGTGGTGCGATACTTATAAAATGACACAGTCGCCACTGAGCTGATAGCCAGCCCCACATGCACAGAGTCAGCAACAGGGGAGAACATTTTTGAGGTTGTTTCTGGCGCACTATCAAGCCTTGGTGTGCCATGGCAGAACTGCCTGTCCTTGGTTTGTGATAATGCCAAATGTGATGACTGGCAAAAACAAAGGGTGTCATCGCATATGTTCGCATATGTGTTTCCAGTGTATTCTACATTTTCATAATTTGTAAAGATTTCTTGTGACACTTAAAAGCTTGTTTTTGAAGAAAAGTAAAGTTCACAAAAATTGTGCGAACAATTTCATCGCATCGTGTTTGTTTGAAACAAGGTAGGTGTCACGCTTGATTACTCTTAGCTCTCTGAAATTACACATTTCTGCCTCACTGAGCTTCAATTCTTATCCATTGGTCTTTTAAGGGGTTGGCAGGTCTGGTAGGTATTCCTGTCGCTGATTGGCTCCCTGAAGGAGGGTACGGGAATTCACGATATGTAGGAGAAGACGCTCCTTGTTCCCAGAGGTCCAAAAGGTGAAAAGAGGGCTATGTATGAGAGGACATGGAAAGAAGTGCAAGTGGACAGGTTCAGCATCTCATGTTGAATAAGGTTTTCTGACAGTAGATGTCCCTACTGCCTTCAGATTAATTTGAAAAACGTTCAGATTAACTGCCATTACATTTTGTTCTGTGTGAAAGCTGCATGCAGCTGCTTGGCTGCTGAGACAACAGAGCAGTGGAAAGTCGCCAGGAGCACTTTTATTGCTTTAATGTTACGCTCCCTGATATAAATGGGAAGGTGCCTTCAAAATCCTGAACAAAGAGAGGCAACTCAGTGTTTTATGCATGCAAACTACACATGATAACACTGAAAAATCATACAATGGGAAACAAAAAGGCATTAGTCAAATTTTATCTGTAGACGGCATAAGGAATTCCAGAACGCATATTACCAGTGGAGCGAACAGTCAAAAGAAAATCCAAGTGAGGCTTATCTTCAAAGAACAAGATGCAAAGCACAAAAACGTACTCCCAGTTTATCTTGAACACACGTGTACATGTCAAGAAATGTCGCAATCAAACACGTGTCATAAACGTGTCAATAAAGTGTCATAAAGAAACGCCACAATCAAACACGTGTCAAAAGAAACGCCACAATCAAAACATGCATCATAATGTATTTTGTCACTGAGATAAACTCTCTAAGTACTTTTGGAGGTATTCCATAAAGAAGAAAAACCATTTTGGGCTGTATAAACACGGCTGTTCTGGTAAAATAAAACAGCGGGCATCATCCGTGACCCATAATGAACTTACCTACACATTTTCAGAAAGATCGGCCCAGAAGAAGTTTTGTCTGGAGCGAGTGGAACACATTTTGACCACGGACGGACAGACACACAGCATTTCTTCATTCCCATTGTGAAGTACTCCCTGTTCTGTAAGAACTGGTAGTACAAAAATTAAGAAATTGAGTGGAAAGTGGAATCTTTCGTACCTTTTGCCAAAGACAGTTTCTGTCATTTGAAAGATAGGTGAAAGGCTTTTCTCTTCATGTGCACAAACAGCTGAGATCAGCACAACAGCAAGAGGGTCATGTTAACTGAACAGGAAAAAGGTGATGGAGAGATGGGTGGGGGCAGTGAGAGGGGGGGATACTGGCATCATTAGTTTTGGAATTACACAGATTTATCAGTTTTAGATTTTTGATTGCGAAGTAACCGTTCTTTTTATACAATTCATGTACCAAAGATTTTCTTGTTGCTTTGGTTGTTCGCTCAATTGGTCAACTTACGTTATTCAGATCGGTCTACTTGGATTTGAAAAATATTCCCTTTCACATTCCATTTTTATTGCTGCACATCTAGAGTTTTTTTTTTTTTCTGAGCTTGTCAAATGCTTGTTAATGCCTGATGCAGCTGGTGTTTGTTATTTGTATATTTTGAATGGTAAAAGTAACTCACAAAAGCATGTTGTAGATGGGCATTTTCACTGCAGGAAAAGCAGTCAAATAAGGTTTTAAGAAAATGGCCAAGGGGGTTTTTCCTTCCTGGCAGACCCTGGACCCCAGCCCATTTTCAGTCCAATGAATCTTCAGAAGTTTCGGCCATGCAATTGTGTATGTGAAAAATTCTTTGTTCCTGTTGGTTAGTGAGCAAATGAACTTTGACTTTATCATCCCTTGTGTCTACAATGTGTGTGTCGTGCAGGCCGTTTTTTTGTGAACAAGAAAAAACATTTCAATACTTTTTTCCTTACATCTTGGATTTTGACAGGCCACTTTCTAAAGATTATTGTCATGCAGATTGCATTAGATTAGTTATTTTTTGCATCAGATATGTTCTTTTTGTTTTCAAGATGCATATTGTATCAAATGTTTACTTTTTTCCCCAATGTTTATGTGAGAATCAAGCCAACCCATGGTAAATTAATTCCATTCTCTTTTCTGTATTCAGTGTGGACATGCATATGCGTCTGTATGTGTGTGGTGTATGTGAGTGTGTATGGGTATGTGCCATCTATATGTGTGTGTCCTATGTATGGATGTCTTGGGTACAGAAAGAAATGTAAATGGACAAGATTAACAGATATAGAAGGGCAGACTTTTCAGAGTGTGAAGAAGGTACAGAGAATCCAACAACAGATGTCAGGGGAAAAGATGGGGGGCATGACCTGCTTGGCTCTGTGGGAAAGACATCAGGTGCTTGTTCTAAAGTCTGGGGTTTGGATTTCCCCTTGAGGTTGTTAGACTGGGAAACATTTTTCTCTCTGGAGTCAGCAGCTTCCAATCGGCTACTGGTCCTTTGTAATAGACTTTAAAGGGAGGCCTTGTATGAGAATGCATCCAAAATATCTTCCATGCATGTTAAATCCCACTCCATCTTTTTGGGGGAAAAGCAGGTCATGGCATAACTGTGTGATGGATGACACCAAAACAAAAATTGCGTGCATGCTGTGTCCTGTTGAGACATCGTCCATGAAGACTGCATGTGGCTGGCTACCTTGATGTTGGGAACAACAAATGTCACATACGCTATAACCTCACTAGTTGGAGAATCTTAGAATTCTAGCCAAGGAACACAAAAAAAAAAAAGAGAGAGTTGTGGCAAGCTTGACTTTAAAGATATTTAAATACATATGGAAAGCTAGCCTTTTCGTATGTTAGGAGGCAAGGTGTAAAAAGTCTTTGTCATAAAAAAAAAAAAAAAGGTAAAGAAAGTCAGACTTGCAGATCTCAGGGAAAAAGGCCATGGAAAATCAGACTTGGTAAATTCCAGGGCTGTGCTTCATGTATAGCCACTAAACAGACTTGGAGGCTGAGGATTTCACAACAGCAGACAGGGACTAGGCCCATTGTGCATCTGTGTATGCTGGTGCCAAGTTGTCAGGCTATATGTCCACTGTCAGCTGAACAGGAATCTCAGACAGAATATCAGTTAGTTTCCATCTGTTTGTCTTGTAGAAAAAAAAAAAGAAAAAAAAAAAACAGATTGATAATTTTTGGGTAGTTTTCCTTGTCTTGCAGGAAAAACCAGGTTGATAATTTTCTGGTGAGAGTAATCCCCCTTGTCTTGCAGGAAAAACCAGGTTGATAAATTTCTGGTGAGAGTAATACCCCTTGTCTTGCAGGGAAAACCAGGTTGATAATTTTCTAGTGAGAGCAGTCCCCCCCTTGTCTTGCAGGGAAAAACCCAGGTTGATAATGTTTTGGTGAGAGTAATCCCCTTATCTTGCAGGAAAAACCAGTTGATAATGTTCTGGTTAGAGAAATCCCCCTTGCAGAAAAAGCCAGGTTGATAATGTTCTGGTGAGTGTAATCTGGGGGATGGTTGATAATGATGCAGAGCTTCCGTTAGACTACAGCATTTGCCGGTATTTGGTACCGGCAAAGAAAAAATTTTCGTACAAGCCAAGCACTAGCCGGTACCATCCTAATCATGCAGCATAGAAAAAAAAAAAATCAAAGTATTGGGGTCAATCATGCAAAACAACTGCAAGTGGCTACACGGACGGACTAATGCAACAACCGATGACAGCACAAATCATTTTGCAGTGCACGAAACGGGCAGATATCAAAGTAGAAAACTAGGGGAGAGGGGGTGAAATGCTTGGTTCACCCAGACAGAAATGGAGCAAAAACCGTTACCATAAACACTGGCTGTATTAATGAGCGCAGTCCATTTTTTAGCTCGGGTAAAAAAAAAAAAAGGAGGAGAGGCAGGAGCAAGGGTGGAAGAGTGATGACGCGTGGCTGTCGTCACCACACTTCCTGTTTAGTTCCCACCACTTGCGTGGCCATCCTCTCATCTGACGATAACCAGGTGGCATTGAGACAGAGTGTGTATGCAAGAGAGAGGCTGTTCTGCCGGTACATGGGTACCGGTGACTTTTATTTTTATCGGTACAAGGCAAATATTTACCGGTAAAAAAAACGGCATATGCCGGTCTAACGGAACCTCTGTGATGGAAGGGGAGCAACTATTCTGACTCCTGTGTCGGTAACAAATTTGGCACAGCTACATTCAAATGTGGATAAAAAGTGACTGAAATCAAAAGGAGGGCAGGATAGGTGTGAAAAAGATATGTGCATTACAGGCGTTTGGAGGAGTTCAAGTTGGGATCACTGGGACCTGTACTCATAAATGGTTTAAAACAATACAGGAAGGCTCTGATGTGTTGGTGACATAGGTTGTGCACCACCTAAGAGTTGAGTGCAACAGAAGTCATTGGTTAGTATTTCTGTCCAGGCCACTGCAAACTGAGTTGGATATAAACCTGGTGTATCCGCATAAGTTACAAGGGGGGGGGGGGGGGGGGAAAAAGATCTTCATCAAAAGAAAGGGCATGGGAAACAACTCTACAGATCGCCTGCAAAATAGGCAAGAGAAGTCAGACTTTTCAGATGTCAGCATTTTGTGCGTTTGTCTTGCAGTAATTCAGGTAGATAGTTTTCACAGGAGTGTAATTCTGTGAGGTCTGCTCATGATGGAAGAACACAGACCTGTTTGCCCACATGATTTAGCTGTATTGTGTACACATTTGATGAAAATATGAAGAAATAATAGGAACTGAAGAGACGAAAAAGAAATAAATAAAAAAACATAATAGGAAAAATTTAACATGAATTTGTTATGCTGAGCACTTGCATGTAACCATTGTGCTGTCAAAGAGCATCAACTCTTGCTAACATCTGGCTGTGTCTAAATCTTCAGCAACATGCTGATAAGCTGGAACAATAGTGGGGACAAGCCCTGAAATTTCAGGGGGGAAAAGATGGTGAGAGAGCATGAATTTGAGCCAAAGTATGATGATGAGTCAGGCTTGAAAGTGATTTGTCTTGGGAAAAACTATTTCTACTGTAGTTACTGGAAGATCAGCAGGTAGGTATTCCTCTAATCCTTTGTTATGTGATGGTAGGTGAAAATGAATCCCCCCCCCCCCCCCCCTGCTTTTTTTTCTCTCCAAAAAAAAAATGTAAAATGTGTACAAACATGTAGAACATGCAGTTGTTTTCATTGAAAAGTACACAAAGAGCAGTTTTATGGTAAACAGGTCTGGGAACTGTCCAGACATGGGTGCGGGTATTCGGCACTGCTGGTTTCAATGTTAGGAAGGGAAACAAGTTTAGAAACTGAAAGACACCTAGACATGTATTGAAGCTGGAGACGTTTTGCAACCTGTACACAAGAGAGGCTGAAAAGGGGGGAAAGATACTGGGGTATGCCAGGGCCACCCCCTCAGGGGAGTGCAGTGTGATGGCAAGCCACAGGGGCTGTCAGTGTCATTGAACACAGGAGGGAAGAGGTCTTGGCAGACAGCATATCCACAGGGATAGAGACTGGAGTGAAAGAATGATGATATTTTGGTTGATGCTGCTGTTTCCAGGGGAGCAGGAGGCAAGTCCACCACCCCCGTCACCAAGGGGCCTTCCTGGAGTCCTCCCCCTCGCACGCCCACCCCTTTCAAACACGCCCTGGCTGAAGTGGAGCGCCGGGCCAAAGCCAAGGAATGGGTAGGCTTTGTTCTCTTCCTGACCTCAGGACAGCAGACTGCTGCTGTGGATCAGTCACAATGTATCATGGACTTCTGTCCATCCAGGTGCTTAGTGTCAACATTCACACTCCCCCCCCCCCCCCTTTTTTTTTTTTCCTCTTCTCCAAACAGTTGAGGTGAGGTTTTACGTTGAATAGCTTTTCCTTAAAACACAACATTTCAGCATCAGAAATGTGGGCTCCTCTGCCCAAGAGAGATCTGCTATTGCAACTTGTCCTTCTTTGTGTTTTGTATGTTGCTTATCTGCAGACATGCTTTTTTTTCTCTCTTTTCTTTTCTTTCTTTCTTTTTTTTCTTTTCATTTTTCTGAAATAAAAGAAAAAGGAAAAGATTTTGGCCAGGAATAGATACAGCATGTATGGGCTCTTTTCTCTGGTCTACATGCTTGCTGCACATGAACCCCGGGTTCATTGTCTCATCCAGAAGATAAGCAAGTAGACGATCATCCAAGGTCTACTGTAGGATGGGTTGGGGGGAAGAGGGGGGGGGGGGGGGGGAGAATTGCCAAGCTCGTTCATTATTGAATTAGAGTTTGTGGTCTGGTATCTTTGGTGGTATTTGACTGGATAGACCACCGCACTAACATGAACTGAAGTTGAATAATGCCAAATTTGTACATGACCATTTTCAGAAATCCTGTGAAAAAAAATATAAGAGGGAGAGGTGGAGGAAGGGTGTGTGTGTACCTTAAGTGGAATCCAAACTAAACAGGGAGACAAAGCTGGTATGGACAAAGGGGAAAATGTTTGCCCAACGTTTCAGTGTTTGAAAGGAGAAAGACTTGAGCAGGAAAGTGGGAGGTTTGACAGTGCACAGCTGATTGGTCTGGCTGCCTGCCCAGGGGGAAGCTTAGCTTCCATGTGTGTTGACTGCAAAGAGGTGGCATTGCAGAGTCCTGGGGAGTTGAATGACCTGGGGGAGGTGCTGAAGGACTGTGAGACAGGCTATGAGGCCGACCTGTCCACCGGAGTCACCCCTGCCATGCACACGCGACACTCCAAACGCAAACCAAACAAAGAGGTAGGCTTCTGGTCGCTGCCCTCACAGGCTTTCCTGAGGGGTTTTTCCCCTACATAATTTTCATACAAAATTTTTCACAAGGTTGATACTGATTTGCATGTGAATGGCTGAGATAACATCCTTTTTGTTTTTCTTTAGCATTTTGCTCAACAGATGTTAATCATTGAGATTTTGACTAGATACTCGGTATAAAATCCTTGACTAGACTTTTGCACTTTTGTAGACTGGAAAAAGGCAACAGCAAGTAATAAATGTTATCATGAGCTCATGGAAAAAGGCAACAGCAAGTAATAAATGTTACCATGAGCTCAGCTTGAAATGACATTTGAAGATCGGATCGACCCTAACAAGTCTTCATGTGACTGAATAACGAAGAAATGATATTGTAATTCACTGTTTTGATTCCTAATATTGTGACATATTAGACAGCTAAAATATAGATTGTACTGCTAAAACTTTTTTTTTTTTTTTTGAAGACCTGATAGACTAGAGTGAATCCTCAAAATGAGTGCAATGAAGTCATTGTATTTCTCAGGTGGTTAATACTTACGGTCATACTTACACTTTTACTTTATGCTTGTGGGGAAAAGGAACTTGAAAGACATTTGGTTATGATTGACATCCTGGTTTTACTAGTGCATGTCATGTGATTTTCGGTTGCCATGCCTCAGTAGATTCCACTGGCTATCACCTTTTGATTCACTGCACTGGTGCTTTGGTGAAGGTTTGGCATGTGTAATGCTGATGGGATGTTCTGTGTTTTTATTACCCTGCTTACCACATGTTTAGCCCCCCCCTATAGCCATGCACATACAAGATAGCTCCAGGTCTGTCTAGTCTGCTTATTGAGGCCAGAGGTGCCATGACAATTGGCTTCGAAATTATTTCAAACGTCTTTGAAGTATCAGGAATCTACAATGATATCATTGGGAGGGGTGGCCATACTTAGAAATCGATTCATGACAGTGAAAGGAGATATATTGCACACAAAACCAAACATGTCCAGTTTGTGATGCCCGTTATGGAAAAATAGGTCTGCAATTACTTTGCTACCTAGCAGTCTGAGAAGTGGATGTCTGTTGGTAAGTTTGACGGTAGATATGAATAACCTTGCTACCCAGCAGTCTGAGAAATGGATGTCTGTTGGTAAGTTTTGACAGCAGATACTGAATAACCTTGCTACCCAGCAGTCTGAGAAATGGATGTCTGTTGGTAAGTTTGACGGTAGATACTGAATAACCTTGCTACCCAGCAGTCTAAGAAATGGATGTCTGTTGGTAAGTTTGACGGTAGATATTGAATAACCTTGCTACCCAGCAGTCTGAGAAATGGATGTCTGTTGGTAAGTTTGACGGTAGATACTGAATAACCTTGCTGCCCAGCAGTCTGAGAAATGGATGTCTGTTGGTAAGTTTGACGGTACATATTGCATCCCAGGACTGCTCAGTATGGTGTAAGCTGGAAGGACGGAGGATTTTGTCTAGAAGGAAATGGTCTGTTTTTGAAAGGGAGAGAGAGAAATCAGAAAGATGTTAGTGTGGAGAATGATTAGAAATCGGAGGTTGCGAATAATAGGTCTGCTGATTTATTTTGGGATAGAAATTAGTTGAATATTGCTGTGACTGTAGCAGTTCAAATCCCTGGTAATTTGCTGTAGTGAGGACTTGAAAACCACAACAAAAAAACCATGATTGTAGGGAAAAGTCTTTTCAACCCCCTAACCCCCCCCCCCCCCCCCCCCCCCCCCCAAAAAAAAAACCCCCTGCTTTTCAGTTTTTCAGTTATTTTACAAATGTTGGTTTTGCCTCCATTAAGAATTTTAATCTTTGGTCTAACATTATATTTGTCTTTGAAAAAATGTTTTATTCATTCATTTTTTGATCATTTTTGTCTGATTAAGAAAACTTGAAATGAGTTTACATTTGTGTTATTTACCTTTCATTAAGTCCAAGAACAGAAGACTGAGATTGTCGCTGGCATTAACCATACTTGAAGTGTTTAATCAGTGCTTCTCACACCAACAAAAAGAAACTGGCAAACCTACTTTTGTCAGTCAAATTAATTCTATTGAAATAATTTTTTTTCCACGGCACAAGCTGATGGGGTTAAAAAACCTGTTGAAGTTCAGGGCTCACATTTTCTACATTCACAGATCTGCAAGAAATGTGAAAACCAGACAATGAGGAGAAAGAAGTTCAGCAAGGGGAACACAAATTTTGGAAGGGGAGGGGGGCGGGGATGATATCAGATGGCACTGATATCAGAAGAGCAGGCAGTTACCATCACATTTGACTGGTTGAAGGCAACAGAATGTCACGTCCTGACAAGTGCAAGAAGCTGTAAAAATGAAGGAGATTGATGTGCCTGTTGACCCCCCCCCCCCCCCCCCCCCCCCACCACCTAAAAAAAAAAAAAAAACTACAGAGATTTGGGCTTGTCAGTGGAAGCCTTGATAAGTGATGTCTGCAGATTAGCACATTTAAAAAAAATGAAGATCAAAAGTACAGGCGTTGAAGTAAAACTGTACCACAACAGCTCCACTGGCTGTAAGCTGTCACTGAATTCAAGACAACGGCAGTCTGACAGTGACTGTCAGCTGAATGTGTGTGAACTGACTCACCATTCCCAGGGGTCGCTGTCCTCAAGGGAGATGTGTGTAGCTCACATGGACAGCCTGTGACAGAAAACTGGACTTGTGTTAATTGATGTACTGCAGGTACGTTCCTGTTTATAACACAACAACTTATTGTGTGATCTTTTGTGAGATGTACAAAATTCCCAGGGGTCCTGTCCTCAAGGGAGACTGAATTCAAGACAACGGCAGTCTGACAGTGACTGTCAGCTGAAATGTGTGTGAACTGACTCACCATTCCCAGGGGTCGCTGTCCTCACATGTTGAGGCAACATGGCTGTGACAGAAACAGAAAACCATGGATCTAAGGACCACTTCCTCTGTAAAGTGTCTGAATTGTTCACAGGCAACAAGGCTTGTAGTTGGATGCTCCTATGAACTGTGATATCCAGGCAGGAATTCTGTAGATGAGGTTGCCACTGTTATTTTATGCAAGACCTGACCTCCATGCTGAAAACAGATTGATGTCAGTTGCTCATGTCAGTCATTCTGCTGTAATCTGTGTTATATTGATGTACTGAAGGTACGTTCCTGTTTATAACACCACATTTTTGCTCTTATTGTGTGATCCTTTTGTCAGATGTACAAAAATTAACTCAGTCACTGTAGTTTCTAATCAAATACCAGTCTCAGATTTGGTCGGAAGTGGACAGAGGGAGAAGATTGTAACTGAAAACCAAAGTTCGTCTCAATTTTATCGCAACGGGTGAATCTGAAGGCTTTTAGGTTCTTTTCCATCAGCCAGGTCACGGTTCTGGCTAAAACTAGGTATCTGTTGACTAGACCAAAAAAATGGTGACCAGTTTCTTCCATTTAATTCATGGACATGTACCATACCAATTCAGACTCGGCAGTATGTGGCTTTGTCGCTAAGGCTTATTCCACTGTTGTTGCCCCCCTCTGTAACCTTGCCCTCCTTGACATGTACTGAGGATTCCCGGTGGGATGAGCCTTGTATTGACTGGACCATAGCTAGCTGTCTGTCTCCCTCAGTGCTGCAATGCAGACCTTATGACATGTTGGTCCATGCCTAGTGACATAGCCTGTTCCTGTCGCCTGCAGCATATTCAGCACAAGCGTGTAAGGCAGTCCCTGGAGACCCGCTGGGCCTCGGTGGAGGAGGAGAAGAAATCCTTCCTGCTTTCACCCGAGACCCCAGTAAGAACACCGTCTGACCTTCAGTGTTATCATTGCCTTTTTCTTTCTCCCCCCCAAACCTTTTCTTTTTTTTTTTTTTCTTTGATTGATTTGTTCTTTCTCTGTCAAAAACAAATCTTCATCGTCGTCACTGCTGCGTTGGATGCATGTGTCGCTTCTTCACTTTGTTGCCAGTTTGGGGGACTTTTTTGAGTTTTGAGGGGTGGTTTGCATGAGTCGTTGTTCTGAATGCTTTCAAGTTCTGTTATACAAAAAAAGGAGTGTTTCTGTTATACATAAAAAGTGTGTGTTTCTCGATGTTTGTGTGTGTGTGTGTGTGTGCGTGTGTGTGTGCGTGCGTGTGCGTGTGTGTGTGTGTGCAAGAAGTCCATGGCTTGAATTCCCTGTGCTTGAATTCCCTGTGCAGCTCTTCTGTCAGCTGACACGGGGGAATGTGTGAATGTAGAGGACATAGAAAACAACACAGGAATAGTTAGACAGTGAAGATGTGGTTTGACACTAGTTTAAGTGGAACAGCAGTGTGAACAGGCAGCGCGCAGGACTGTCATTAGTCGTAGGGTCATAGGTTTGAACCCTGGTGAGGTCTGGGTGAAGTGGGGGGGTTGCCCTTTCCCAAGTTCATCCCTGTGCATGTCTGCTAGTGGCTGACACCCCCTTGGTGTGTCTGCTTTGGCAGAATACACTGTGCACACACTGGTCTTCCCTCTCCTAAGTCCATAAATGTGCAGTTTTTTTTTTTAAATTTAATTTTATCCCATTTTCAAAACATCTTTTGACATCAAAAGAACTGTCCTCTTTTCAGTGAGGAGTGACTTTTATCTGGAGTCTTATGTTTTACATGTTATATATAAGCTTGTTGAAGGCTTATTTTGAGAAGCATTTCTTATTCCCCATTCACCCACTCAAGCACATACTGTTAGCTAGGCAGAATAATCTACCCCTGCAGGTATGAATGCTTATTTCCCCCTATTTTTTTTTTCATCTAAGACATAAGAGCAAGCTTTGTTTATAATTCTCTCTCTCTCTCTCTCATATATCTATCTATTTATCTATCTACCTATACATATATATATATATATATATATATATATATATATATATATATATATATATATATATGATGGTTGTAAAAACCAATGACAGTTTAAAAACAGCACTCAACCGTATTGGGAGCAGCATCTGTTAAGAAGTAAGTTTAAAAGTAAGCTGAAAATCTACAGCATTGTTTCATGCATGCTCGTGCAATCATCAGGATGACAGCACGAGCATGCAAGAAACAATGTTGTAGATTTAAAGCTTACTTTTAAACCTACTTCTTAACATATATATATATATATATATAAGTTGCTGGCATGGTGCTCGGGTACTTATATCCTTAGAATTCATTAGTCTGTTATATATATATATATATATATATATATATATATATATATATATATATATATATATTTAAGCTTTACATGTTTTGTAAATAGATACGATGTCTCCAGAGAGACGTTAATAATCCTTTCCCACATTGTGATGAATTTCAGGATTGGTGTGATGGATGGAATGGTCACAGTTCAACTCACAGGATGGATAGGGTGGTCACAATCCAAATGTTAGGATGGATAGGGTGGTCACAATCCAAATGTCAGGATTGGTGGGATGGATAGGATGGTCACAAATCCAAATGTCAGGATTGGTGGGATGGATAGGGTGGTGATAATCCAAATGTCAGGATTGATAGGATGGATGGGGTGGTCACAATCCAAATGTCAGGATTGGTGGGATGGATAGGATGGTGATAATCCAAATGTCAGGATTGATAGGGTGGATGGGGTGGTCACAATCCAAATGTCAGGATTGGTAGGATGGATAGGGTGGTGATGATCCAAATGTCAGGATGGAGAGGGTGGTCACAATCCAAATGTCAGGATTGGTGGGATGGATGGGGTGATCACAATCCAAATGTCAGTATTGGTGGGATGGATGGGGTGGTCACAATCCAAATGTCAGGATTGATAGGGTGGTCACAATCTAAATGTCAGGATTGATAGGGTGGGCACATCAAAATGTCAGGATTGGTGGGATGGATGGGGTGGTCACAATCCAAATGTCAGGAATGATAGGATGGATAGATTGGTTACTATCCAAATGTCAGGATTGGTGGGATGGATGGGGTAGTCACAATCCAAATGTCAGGATTGGTGGGATGGATGGGGTGGGCACAATCCAAATGTCAGGATTGGTGTAATGGATGGGGTAGTCACAATCCAAATGTCAGGATTGGTGGGATGGATGGGGTGGTGATAATCCAAATGTCAGGATTGGTGGGATGGATGGGGTAGTCATAATCCAAATGTCAGGATTGGTGGGATGGATGGGGTGATCACAATCCAAATATCAGGATTGGTGGGATGGATGGGGTGTCACAATCCAAATGTCAGGATTGATAGGGTGGTCACTGTCCAAATGTCAGGATTGGTGGGATGGATGGGGTGGTCACAGTCCAAATGTCAGGATTGATGGGATGGATGGAGTGGTCACAATCCAAATGTCAGGATTGGTGGGATGGCCCCAGTTCAGTTTCATGGCTGGTGACCCTCTCTCACTTAGACTCCTGCATTTATCAGGATCTGGGGCTGTGTGAAAAGGACATAGTGACATCATGTATTTGAATCTGGGGATTTGTGGGAAGATGAGATGATTAGGATCCAGGGATTTTGGGGAAGACCAGATGTATCTGGATCTGGAGCTCTGTAGAAGACAGATATATCAGAATCAGGAGTTTTGTAGGAAGACAGATGTATCAGGATCTGGGGCTCTGTAGGAAGACACACCTGGGGCTGTTTAGGAAGAGGGATGAATCAGAATCTGGGGCTCTGTAGGAAGACAGACCTGGGGTTCTTTAGGAAGACAGATGTATCAGATCTGGGGCTCTGTAGGAAAATGGATTTATCAGGATCTGGGGCTCTGTAGGAAGTCAAGATGTTTCAGGATCTAGAGCTGTGTAGGAGGACAGATGTATCAGGATCTGGGGCTCTAAAGAAAGGCGAGATGTATCAGGATCTGGAGCTCTGTAGGAAGACAGATGTATCAGGATCTGGGGCTCTGTAGGAAGACATGTATCAGGATCTGGGGCTATGTAGGAAGAAGACAGGTGTATCGGGATCTGCACCTCAGTAGGAAGACAGATGTATCAGGATCTGGGGCTCTGTAGGAAGACAGATGTATCAGGAACTGGGGCTCTGTAGGAGACAGATGTATTAGGAACTGGGGCTCTGTAGGAAGACAGATGTATCGGGAACTGGGCTCTGTAGGAAGACAGATGTATCAGGATCTGGGGCTCTGTAGAAAGAAAGATGTATCGGGAACTGGGGCTCTGTAGGAAGATAGATGTATCAGGAACTAGGGCTCAGTAGGAGGATAGATGTATTAGGATCTGGGGCTCTGTAGGAAGACAAAGTGATGTATTTGGATCTGGGGCTCTGTAGGAAGACAAAGTGATGTATTTGGATCTGGGGCTCTGTAGGAAGACAAAGAGATGTATTAGGATCTGGGCCTCTGGAAGACAAGTTGTCAAGTTCCAAACCAAGAGGTGAAAAAAGTTAAATGGTAGTAGGGGCTAGAGTTTACCCTTAGGTGACCAAGCATACACACGCACATGCACGCACACACACACATTCACACACACACACACACACACACACACACACACACACACACACACACACACACACACACACACACGTAGACAGACAGATAGAGACACACACACACACACACACACACACACACACGCACGCACAGAGGGAAATCAAACACATTGAGGTGGACTGTTCCTGGTTTTTCATGTTGCACCCACAACGTAAGTTTTCACCATGCAGCTTGACCAGCTGAGGTGGGGTTTAAATTTTTTTTTTTTAATTTATTTATTGAATGTTTTTTTTTTTTTTCCTGCAGAGCAAGTCTCTGGCAGGGGACTCCAGCCTGCTGTTCTCCCCACCCTCCATCATCAAGGACACCCTGGCTGAAGAGGTGCTGGAGGAGGTCTTCTCCATGCCCAACGCGCCTCTGCTGCTGCCACCGCCGCTGTAAGTGACCGCTGGCAGAGAGAGACATGGCCTCCTGGTTATTGGACGTGGGCAGTGAGAAAGCTGTCTGCCTTTCCTGCCCAGCACAAGGAGGGTCATAGCTGGGTGTGTGAAAGGGATGCAAAACATGTGTCCATAACGTTATATTGGATGAGCAAGTTTAGGGGGAACCCTTCCTCTCTGTGTGTGTGTGTGTGCGTGCGTGCGCGCGTGTATGTATGTAACCAGCGGATCCCTGACAGTGCATTTTCAACTGAATAAAGATACATAATTGGGGGATATTTCCTGCTGAAAATCATGGTGGGGTGTGGAATTGGGGAAGGGGGAATTGTCTTGTAAGTAATTCCATCCAGTCCTCCCCACTCGCCATCGCAAAGGTTTCCTTTTGTTTCACTTTAGGCCGACAGCATATCTGATTGGATTCAAGGTTTAAAAATGTTGCATTCTCACAGTTGTCTTGGAATGAGGATCCAAGTTGAAAGGAGCTGGGGGCATAGAGAATTAGGGAGAGCAGCATACTGCATGCCAGTATGAATTAACTGCTGCATCAGCACATACGTATTCAACATGTCTGCAAAGTGGCAAGTCACTTATCCTGTATGTACACATACACACACACATACACACTGACTTAACATGAACACAGGTAAAATACAGACACAGACAGGAACACACAGACAAGACAAAATATAGATAGTGACTTTATTGATCTTGTCTCAAGATGTCTTTTTTTTTTTTTTTTCCACGGAGGCTGGGAGATGTTCAGCTGCTTTAACAATTCAGCAACTTTGAAATTGGATTTTGAGGGATTTGGATGGTTTTAAAATCCATTCTTCTTTGTTTCTTGTCACTGAATGTCAGTACTGTTTTTTTTGTACATCAGACAATTGTACGGGTTGATTTCAGGACAAAGGCACGAGGAAATCTGTCGAGCATATTCATTTTGCTATCAGTTGATTTCAGAGCAAATGCAAGAGGAAATCTATTGAGTGCATTCATTTTGCTTTGAATTGATTTCAGGACAAACACAAGCGGAAATCTATCAAGCTCATTCATTTTGCCATCAATTGATTTCAGAACAAATGCAAGAGGAAATCTATCAAGCGCATTCATTTTGCCATCAGTTGATTTCACAACAAACGCAAGAGGAAATCTGTCAAGTGCATTCATTTTGTTTATCAGTTGATTTCAGAACAAACGCAAGAGGAAATCTATCAAGCGCATTCATTTTGCTATCAGTTGATTTCAGAACAAACGCAAGAGGAAATCTATCAAGCGCATTCATTCTGCTATCAGTTGATTTCAGAACAAACTGGAGAGGAAATCTTATCAAGCGCATTCATTCTGCTATCAATTGATTTCAGAACAAACTGGAGAGGAAATCTCTATCAAGCGCATTCATTCTGCTATCAATTGATTCCAGAACAAACGCAATAGGAAATCTATCAAGCACATTCATTCTGCTATCAATTGATTCCAGAACAAACGCAAGAGGAAATCTATCAAGCGCATTCATTTTGATGACATACCCACACGGCCCATGCTGGAGACCAAGTTGCAGGTAGTCGTTTTTTGTCTTTTTTGTTGTTGTCCCATTTGGTAGAATGTGGCGAGTGAGCATGCTTTTCTCCATCAGCCCATGAATTACAAGTTTGCCAAATGTAATACAAGAGTTTCTAGGGCCAAAAGAAGTACATTATTGCATGACTGAAACTGTGAAAGTCTTGGAACTTCACCTCCACAGACCCACATTTTCTTTTTCAACTTAGGCTTTGCAGAAATGTCAGTCGTTTTCAAATGACCAAAACTGTAGCATTGTCGACGCATCCAGTGAACTGAACTGGAAGAATGAAAAAGCAAACTTATTTGAATCTGACTTGAGAACATTCTGCAAACAAACTGATTTCAGAGAAGTGTGAAAACGAGAAGCAAAAAAGATCAGCAAAAGAATTTCTGGTGGGGGATGGTGGCAAAAAAAAAACCCCCAGCAAACAAAAAATTGTTGCAGTGGAATTGGAGAAGACTGGTAATGTTTTTGATATACCGGAAGATTCAGTATGCTAGCAGATAATGCTGACACAACGAGATCTTTAGCAAACATTTTCATGAGAGAGGCAGTTGCCATCTTGTCTGCCTCGTTGAAGGCAGGTAATATGATTTTTAGGGGTCATTCACCAAAAGTGAAGGAGATAAACAAAAGTTGTACGAACTAGTGGTCTGAAGCATGGTTTGTCTGAAGCCAGCGGATGCTTACTCTTGTTTTAAATGCAACTTTCAATTAAAAAAAAAAAAAAAAAAAATGGGGAGAGGGTGGGGAAAGCACGTCCCTGAATCTTCCTTGAATTTTAGTATGTTCCTTTGTTCAGTGAGAAATTACACTGTAAGTAATGTATGTCGAGTTTTCCCAAAGAAGAGTATATTGATATTCCAGTTTAATTAATTTCTCCAAACCATCACAAACGATAGGAGTTTGAACAATGCTCTGTGGATCTGATGCTAAACTGTTGTTTCAGCTGGATAATAAATACGAAACTGTGGCCTGTGGCAAAACGCCTGACCAGATTGAGATGACGGAGCTGGCCAAACGCTGTGCAATGACCTTCAAACCTAGGTCTCTGGTCCTATGAACAGGGGACACAGTTCTTCAAGTTCCTGCAAACAGTTGTGTGTGCAGCAGTGTAGAAGAGTGAATGCTGGTCGTTGACATGAAGCGGTGTGCTGTGGTCTCAAGGCCTGTTTCACTTCCCAGCCAAACTGAAGGTCTACCCTACCTCACCCCTCCTGAGTTTTCAGTTGACAACTGGAATGCAACAGCTCCGCCTGTTGGGACTGGTGATACAGAGGGGACTGATAAAAGCATGTAACTTTACGCATGGATGACACTGAAGAAGATCAGCAGCAAAACTCCAGCTTCGATGTGAACAGTGTGTTAGCAGGTGAATATCACCGGTTGCTTCCTGATGGTGGAGTTTGTTGGTTGTCGCCACTTTCGTACCAACCAAGGAGGACTCGGACATGTCAGAGCCGTCATGTCTGCGAACTACAGGGATCCGGGGAGTGTCTGCGGTGGATGACTGACGCCTTGCTGTGGACATGTGACAGTGTAGCTGTGTGATGCATGGAGGACAGGATGAGTGGTGTATCTGTTGCATGGTGCTGGTTTCGCTGCAGTGTAAGAAGACCTTCACATCATTGGCTGTTCAGGTTGTGTGGACTTCACCATGACTATGTTTGGTTGTGGTATGATCAGATAGTGTCACATTTTACATGTATTTATGTGGGAGGAGAGGGTGGGGGAGGGGTCATCCTGTCCAAATTTATCGCCTTGGAGATTGTTCCGATGAAGATTGGGGGTGGGGGTTGTTACTTGTTGCCATTGAGTTTGATGTCCAGTTATTTACAACTGCCGTTTCAGAATGGTATTCTTCTTCACCTTGACCAGCAAAAAAAATTCATTGAACGTCTGGATGTTATGTAGCCTGTTAATTCATGTTAACTTTGTTACCCATCCTGTGGCATCATTTACCATTTAAGGTTTTGCTCATTGAAAGATGCTTGTATGCAGCTACATTTGTGTAATATTAAGACTTAATTAACTATTGGGTAAGGAGTGAAGTTAGCTTTTGTCATGTAAATAGTTGTGCACACAGACACACACGCACGTGCGCAACACACACACACACACACACACACACACACATATGTGCGCATACAAGCACACAGGAACACCATGAGCAGATTTTACGAAGAGATTTTGATGTCATAATTATTTTTTTATCATCACTGTTTGTGAGTTGCCTATTTGAAGTTTGTGCGTTGTTGGCACAGTTGACTTTCTTTCTCCTGTTTTTTGTTGTTTTTTTGTAAACTGATGCAGTTTGAGTTTATTTGGCTGTTGCATATGTGTGTCTGTTCTGTGTTTGGCGATTTTGTTTTAATCCCCGTTATTGTTGGTGATTTTATTTCAATTCATTTTTAAACTTTGTTAGTTGGCTATATTCTTTTGTTATTTTTTTTTTTTTCACTGTTGACAAACAAGTTACAAGAAATGTCAAAAAAAAAAAAAAAAAAACATTGCATGCGATAGCGTTTAAAACAATTGCAATACTGATCAAGTCTGTATCATGTTAGTGAACCCAAGTTTTGTTAGACAGAGTAGCAAGGGAATATCAGCAGGGTAGCAAAATTGCCTCCCTTTGTAAGAGTTGCTCCAGATGGTCATGGTTTGGGCTCTCTCCCTTGCGTCCATGGGAATTGCTGGCAGGTTACCTTGTGGCTGGGCTCATCAAATAGTATGTCCTAATCCATGGGTCTGGGGTCGGATACAGGCCTGCTGACACAGACCTTCATTCGCAGTCGCTTAGCTTGGGAACTGATGCTTCTGTACTCAACAAACTGCTCACGAAGAGAACGGAGGGGAGGGGGGGGGGGGGTTCCATCAGAAAAGTCTTCTAATGGTGTTGTCATCTGCTGACTGGAGAGTGAACAGAGTATGCAGAGGTCATCTGCTCAGTGGAGAGTGAAAAGTGTACACAGAGTCCAGGCTGACACCAGCTGTTTAGTCTGCAGTGTCTGTGTACCCTTAAGTCTATTTTTGTTTATTATCTTTTTATTTTCTGTGGCATTTTAAATGATTTTCGTGAATTTTTTTTGTTGTTTGTTACATTTTTAACAATTCTGGGAATGAGAACTGAAGGGAGATGCTTGGCACCGTCGTGTCAGCACTGCGAAGGGTTATCTGCCTTAATAGGGATGTCAGTGGGTCAGTCACCATGACATGCTCTGCTTTTGTTGTGGGCTTCTTTCAGGACAGAATCTCGTTTGATGATCAGACAGGTTCAGGATGCGATGCTTTTACCTGTGTGATTTGGACAGCCCTGAAAAGCTCTGTGTGTAAGTAAAGTATGACCTATGACCTATCGGCTTAGATCCCCCCCCCCCCCCCCCAATCCCTGAAGTTCAGCCTAAGCCTGGGGAGGTTCATTGTTCATGAACCAGCCACCCTGAAGCACACTGACTTAAATGTCACACACTTGTTGACGGATTATATCATACCCCAAGGTGAAAGCCCTGTCACGAAAAATAGCAAGAGCACAGTGGAAACATGTGGGATTCTCAAGTCTGTAATATAATAGAAACCTCTCTCCCCTCCTTAGACCCATAAGAAAAAAATTGTGGGTGGTTCCCATGCAATAAATTCTACCACAGTTTAAATTCACAGGTCCAGTGAGCCTTTTCATACCCCTTAATCTTATTCACACATTGACATCTTTTCGATTTTTTTTTCTGTAGCATTTGGTGTCACTTGGTGAGTTACCCTGGTTTGCAGGTGATGTAAAACCCTGAACCTGTGGACACAATTATTATCTACCATTGTAACCGAACAGATGAAAGCATACACATCTTGAAAGCAGATAGCTCTGCTTCTGCAGAGTTTGAGACTGCTTGCCATTCCAGGATTTATGCTTTGCATGTTTTTCACTGGCTGTGTGGATTACTGGAAGAGAATGGATTCTCCCTGATCAGACAAACCCACTTTCATATGTATAGGTGGTAATGAAGAGGTTAGATTTGGGGGGGTTTTTGCTCGTTTTGGAAGAAAAGTTGGAAGCCATGCATGCATTAGAAACGGATTGTATTCCGAACATTCCTGCTTGTCAAGTCAGGTCTTAAAAGAATTTTTCCTGCCATTTTCAAACCCTTGACCATGACCCAAAAATGCCTCAGGGTGCATTGATTTTTCAATAGGTTTTAAAAGAAATTTTTGAGGGGAGCATGGCAGCTGGATCTTTGCGAATTTTCCTCTCCACCCTTTTAGTCAGGTAAAATGGTAGGGTGAAGTAACATCTAGGGGAGTGCTTGGGCTGCAACAAGTAAGAGTTGTAGACTTGAGGATGGGGGGGGGGGAGTGAACCTGATCATCGTCATCCTCCACCTACCGTTTCTGTAGGTGTGTGGATGTAAGGTGGATCTATAATCACTCTCCTTTCAGCCTGATTTCCACTTTTATTTTATTTTATTTTTTTAGGGGCTAATGGTCCCACTCAAAGTGCATGTTTGACTGACTCAGGTCTTTTTGATCCCTTAGGAAACTGTCTTATTTCACCTTTGTCCTGTTTACTCTCTGCCTGGGATTGGGATACCGAGTTGTTTCAGGGCATCAGTAGCTGGAAACTTCCCTCCATTTTAGTCAGCAGACTATTCAATAGCAAATTGAAATATATGGAGATAAATTTACAGATCAAATCTGTGTGCGTTTTCTTCACACATCTACCACTAGATGGATTTTTTTCATCTTCACATACACTTCACATGAGATGCACTCTAAAGGATCATAGATAATGGTACTGTTTCAGTGTGGATTTGTATTGTCTGTCAACAATTGATGTACACCCCAACCCTTCAAAAGTAGTCATTTTTAAATTCTGAGAATTTCCACATTGAGTTCCGATACATCTAAAACTCATGCGAAACATGGGCACAATAGGTTGGAGTAAACTTGTGTCGATGTTGTCTTGAAATATTTTACTTTCCAGATTTTTTTTTCCCTTTGCAACAGTCGCAGTACCACCACTACACAGCTCAGACTGATCATTCAGGTGATATGATGGGATCCTTATTAAAGACCATCTTCATTCTGCAGTATACATTGAAGTTTGTTAGCCTCGCCTCTTTCAAATGAGTGGCGTTTTTCCGCCTGTCTGGAAGAATGTACGTTCGTTCCACCTTTTCTCTCCTGAATTGGCTTGGCAGCATGCATTTCTGTGTAGGTATGGGTTCAAGTTTATCAACACAAGAATGGGGAGTACCCCCCCCCTGTTAACATTTCCAACTGGTGATTGTAGAATTTTTTTTTTATCATTTGTTGCATGCTGTTATAAACTCTTGATGTTAGTGAAATAAAATGATCCTGTCAGAGGTGGTCTTTTGAGTACCAGTCTCAACAAATTTGCGGTTTCCTGTCCCACCTCTTCTGAAATGGTAAGGTAAGGTAGTGTTGCTAATAGCCCAGCTGACCTCAAAAAGGGTCATATCAGGCTGTCACCTCCTGAAATGGACATTGGAGTGGACAAGGTGGAGTTTGGACAAACTGATGTAGTCCAAATTCTCATGACCGTTTCCTTTTCTGAAAAGACCTAGTTTATCAACAGCTTCACACACTCAGCACAATGGAGTTGAACAAGTAACCACCAGTTTTTATTTCTATTTCATAACATAACAGTATAATATAAATCATGACAGACGTCTTTTCGTCTTTTATGCTTTCAGTATATTCAGCTCTTTGCCATTGCATATAACACACGCAGATATATAAAAGTAATAACGATGTGGAGATACGAAGCGTCCACAAATGTCGAAATTCCCACAAAACATGTCAAAAAGTGTGCAGCAGCTTTAGAGTTCCACAACTGATGTGAAGAGCCCTGTCATCTTGGTGCAAAACACACACAGGAAACAAGGCAAAAACATCTGCAAGTTGCTGGTAAATACAACTGAACTTGTGGGAAACGGAGGGCGAGGCCAACATGGCAAAAAAAAAAAAAAAAAAAAAAAAATCTGGCTGCAGGTTTTAGCTGGATTTTGTCTTGTTTTCTCAGTTACTTTGTATTTGAAACACAAGGCAGTCCACATAGGCTACAAAATTGACAGGCAAGGTAAGGTAGTGTTGTTTACAGCCCAGCAATTGAAAAAACGTCAACAGATAATTAAAAAAAATTATGCTTCGGGGGGAAAAAAGTCCCCTAATAACGAGTTTTGCAAGAATCAGAAATGCAATGACAACTGGAAAAGTCATGGTGGTCCAGTAACGCTGGGAGAACCCCCTTCAAAGCAATGCATGTCGGTGCAAGATGACAGCCTGAGGTAAAGATGACTGCAAAACAATATATACATTATATACTGGCTATTCCTAGGGAATGACAGATGATCATCTGCTACTTTCATCGACCCGCCGAATCTGGCCTGAAGGAGGAAAAAAAACAAACACAGTTATGTGGATATCACAGGCAGCTCATCTTACAAAATATGAGGGAACATATGGAATAGTACTGTTTTTTGTTTTTAAAAAATATATATATCGCTTGATTTAAAAAAAAAAAAAATTATATCATCGCTTGATTTGAGATTGCCAGTCTTTCTCAACTTTGCATGTTCTTTTCTCTAAATTTATCTTGTGGGAATGCAACAGAAATCTAGTATGGTGCAGACTTTTTTCTTTATAGCAAATGCATATAATACATATTTGCTATAAAGAAAAGTCGTATATTACACACATGAAAGGCGCTGAAGTTTGATTGTTTTGCTCTTCGCTGTCTCCTTCCCATGGTAAGACAGGCAACAAATTATGGCAAAATTGTTTGGGGGAAAAAAAATGAAACCATTTCCCCATCATCCCTGAGATGAAACATAGCTGCACGATGACCACACTGATAAACAGCAACCACCTTGGGCCAGAGTCAGACAATTTGACCAGCGACAAAGATTATGCATAGATGGACATATAACGAGTGCTAATAAAACTGCTTAAGCTTTTGCATATTGGTTACAGCCTCCTCTTCAGAGAAAAGCAAGTCAATAACACTAAACATTCTCAAGAAGTTTTGGGAGTGGGGAATCTCTTGCTTGCAGAAGTGGTTGATGAATTATTCATTACTGTAATATTTCCACTTTTTCCCTTTTGTCCCTTTTACACATCCCTCGCTCTGTTCTGATCAGGTGGAAAGAAAATGATTTTTTTTCACAGGTCTCTTGGCAATGGGCGGATGAACAAAAAGCCATTTTATGCATGCCACAAAAAAGGGGAGAAAAAAAAAATTAGCCCCTGAACACAACTGATGTATAACAAAACCATCAAGTGCACATCCATTCCCATCAATTGGCACTCCTGTTGCAGACGTCTGCAGACATCACAGCAACATCCACACTACAACACGCACTCCTATCGCAGACGTCACATCGACACCCCACTCCAATTGTAGACCTGTACTCCAACAACACCCACTCCTGTTATAAACACAGCAACACCTATACTCCCAACAGCCACTCCTGTTTAGACGTCTCAACGCCCATTCCTATTGCAGACATCACAACAATACCATTCTTGGATCACAGAACAAGTCAGCACAGCAGACACCTTTGTGGTGCCTGGGTTCGGTCCATCAGCACCAAATTTGAGGATAACTGTTTGGAATGATGTGATTCAGGTCTACAACACAGTTGCAATCAGATGCCCATGTCAACATGCTGGTATACATTACATTTGCATCTGATGATATAAAACAAGCTTAGGATATGTCTTGTGTTACAACTTTTGATCATCAGATTTCGTTATCACTATATATATCAGTATAACAGATTGAAAAGAAAAGAGCATGAACGTGCTTGCCATGACATGTCGTGCCTATAAAGACACGAAAGTGAAAAGCAAGACGGTCCATGTAAAACTTCAGGAATATCTTGGAACTGTAACCCCCAAACTGTTCTCGGGAACCCCATGAAAGACCATCATGGCCAGTTCTTTTTCTTCACTGTAATTCCTCTCTGCCAGCTCTGGCCACAACAAACTGGTCTCTCCTCTTATGTTTTATTGCCAACATTCTTTGGAGCGCTCCTGGAAACAAATTCTCCACATCATTGCCTCCACTCAAACCGATCCCAGCTTTGATGCCAGATCCCAGCTTTGATGACAGAACGATCCCAGCTTTGATGACAGAACGTTAGCCCGATCTCCCGCAGATGGCTGTCATCCTGACCACTCATGCCCAGCTCGGCTTCATCCGGGACGTCATCATCGTCCACGTACTCGTCCTGTTCCCAGGAGTCGTCGGTGCTCTCCAGATCTCGGGCCACCAGGTTCTTGGAAAAACTGCTCCCTCTGGAGAAGTCAACGGTCAGCTGTTGGCCACACTCCGCGTTGCTGGGGCAGGGAAAGGTCCACATGAGTTCAAAGGTCGCCGACCTCAGCACCTTCTGGCGGCACTGCAGCCTGTCTGTGATGCACTGCTTGCAGAACACATGACGACACTTGCAGGGCAAGGTGAAGTAGTTCCGCCATCTGCAACATCGCAAAACGGAGCCATCAGGTAAGCATGTGGGATGAATTCATTAGCATTGTACAACAGGTAAGTGCCGGCTTTAGCCTACTTCTGCAGGGATAAATCGGTAAAATCTGAACGCTTTTGCTTCATTATGCAAGCAGATAACATCCACACCATTTCAGCACAAGCAGACATGCACATGGAATTTAGGCATACAATTGTCCTTGACAAACAAAACGGGTCAGAATAGTTCTTTGCACAATGGAACTAATACATAAACCACAAGAAACAAAACGGGAGACAATGGAATTGTCTCTTTGAGACCTTGTGTTTCTGTGCTGCTGTCATTGCAGACAGCAATTCTCTAACCTATCATCTTTCATGACTGGCAATACAAAAACTGTAGACTGGGGAACAGGGATTTTACAAGACTGTGCTCTTCTAGATATGACTAAAATGTATAATTGTTTGGGTTGCCTTTTCTTCATAGCAGAACAAAAATGAAACACTTCAGAATACTCCAACGATTAAAACAGATTTTAACCTGAAACCACCATTTCAATCTACACCAAACTAGAGTGGAAAACCTACAAACTGGATCCCAGATTTGAATAGATTTTCATTTACCAATCAGAAGTTTACTAAAACGCAAAGGATCTCAGCAAACATGTATGTTAGCCTGCAAGCTCCATGCTCGCTGCTGGACCTCATTGACCTGTCCCCCCCCCCCCCCCCCCCCAAACTTGCATAGACATGCATCAACAGCCCCACCTGTCTGACACACACACACACACACACAGAGGCATGCACTCGCATGAGGGGCAAATATTATATCTAAGGAGAAGTGGAATGGCAAAATATAGAACCCTAGTAATATGCATATAAAAAAAAAGAAAAATCATTAAGAAATTTCAACCTATTTGAAGAGATGACAGTGATGGACTGACAACGTTTACAAAGATGAGAAATTTCATGTCTTTCCTACAGAGCGATAATTTTATCACTCCATTTTGCTCTAATGAATTTTTTGGGAAAAAAAAAAATGCCTTTACTGGCAAGGCCTAGATGGAGCATATCCCCCCCCCCCCCCCCAGCATGTCTTTCCAGTGAAATTTTCAAGCAGTTGTTTCCATTTGCCTTTAGTTTAAACCCTGTTTTCACTTGCCTTTAGTCAAGACCCTGTTTTCACTTGCCTTTAATTTAAACCCTGTTTTCCCTTGCCTCTAGTTTAAACCCCGTTTTCCCTTGCCTTTAGTTTAAACCCCGTTTTCCCTTGCCTTTAGTTTAAACCCTGTTTTCACTTGCCTTTAGTCAAGACCCTGTTTCACTTGCACTTGCCTTTAATTTAAACCCTGTTTTTCACTTGCCTCTAGTTTAAAATTTTCCCTTGCCTTTAGTTTAAACCCCGTTTTCCCTTGCCTTTAGTTTAAAACCCTGTTTTCCCTTGCCTTTAGTTTAAACCCTGTTTTCCCTTGCCTTTAGTTTAAACCCTGTTTTCCCTTGCCTTTAGTTTAAACCCTGTTTTTACCTGACTCCACCAAGAACACCACCCTGCCAGTTTGATCAACCTCTTGCCGCACAGATCGCACACGTGTCTGCTTCTCTTCTTGCGCATGCTGCTTCTGTCGTTGCCGTCAGAACTGCTGGTGGTGCTGGCGACCGTGTCAATGCTGTTGTTGCTGCCCGCCGCTGGCCACGGAAGATGCGCTGCGACTTCTGAAGGAGGACCGCAAATGGTTGAGCACTTCCATGGTACCGGGTGGAGACTTGCTGTACTGGGCAGCTGAATTCTGCAACAGAAATGATGTCGGCATCACACCTCTGCTTTTATGCTGTTGTGCTACGCTGTCTTAAAAGTACACTTCTTCCATAGACAATGGTTGAAAATATGCAAGGGAGCTAATCTCTGTTAAACCTTGCGTTCAGTGTGAATGACCCTGCCGTTTTCCTGGGTCAGATGCAGCTGGTGGGTACTGCCAAAGCAGGTTTCCCCATCATTAGTCAACAGGTCAACCTGAGAGAGAAAATGCTAAAACATGGGTGGGAAACGGTGTAATGCAGACTATCAATGTCCCAATCCTTATCCTGGCATGTGATTCAAATGAAACGTTTGAATTTGCTTGACCGATGAACTGAGAAAAGGTGACAATTTGTGATGGAAAGATAGATAGTGTCCTTCCCCAATTTTTTTTGTTTGTTTGCTTTTTTTTTTTTTTTTGAACAGATCCACTGTTGCTTTCTTGCTTTATGTATGAAGGTCGATGTATCACTCAGTTTTTTCTCCCCCAACAGCAATGGTTCTTACATGTTCAATTACATTTTTTCACTTTTTTTCTTTTTTATCAGCTTTGCTGTACAATTAAGTAGCCACACATTCCATTTGGGGGCAATGTCGATGTCTCCAGATTAAGGGCTAGGTCACATAAAATGTGTCAAATGCGCCTGCTTTATTCCCATTTCTTTTTTAATTTTTCTAGTATCATGTGACCACTCTCCTCTCTGGCAGCATACATATGGCACACACAGCCTTGAGATCTTTTACATGCGCTTGCATCTACAAGGACTTCAGTGTTGTTTCCAGATGGACAGCTTCAGTCTACAGCGATGAGATTCAATGCTAGTTTCCCCAGTCTTTCAAAACGTTAGGTTATTTTATTTATTTTATTTTTTTCTTTTTAACACTACTTTTAACCCTTTTTCTCCATGTACCTTTCTGGAGACAACCTGTATGGCTTCAGTCCACGGCTCCTCCAATGACCACACGAGGTCACAGACACATATGTCCCTTGCCCCAGATCTGCTTTCAGCTCAGCACCACTTTCAGGGGCAAAAAAAAAAAAAAAAAAAAAAAACCCTTGTCCCTTCACCTCTAAAACCGCCCTGCCACCCCCACCCCCTCTCCCCCTTCACCCCTCCCCCTGTGAGCTGCTAACTGGTTTCATTTTACACACTCCCCTGGAATGCGGATTTTCGTAATGCATGACCGGATTTGAATGGCTGTAAACTTACCCTTTTCAGACCTGGCATTCGCTCCTGTCTTGTCCAAACTTTACATCACGTGGCGGGCGGTGGGAGGGGGTGTGTGTGTGTGTGTGTGTGTGTGTGTGTGTGAATGAGTGAGTGTGTGTGTGTGTCTGTAAGAAACAACTTGCTCAGGTCTTTGGATATCATCACACATTCTTTTAAGTACAGAAGAAAAATGTCAAGAACATTTTTTTTTTTTTTTTTTGCATGTGTTTTATTAAGTTCAGTCTTCCCAATACACATTTCCTTACTTGTTTCTCCATTCATTTAAGCTAACGAAGCGACTTGTTTTAGCCACTTTCTCCCCCGCTGTTTTTTACTGAGACAAGCCTCCTGCATTTCTTTTTGTAACAACGCAACTTTGTCGGGGCCAATAAACTAGGACAGTCGTAATGGCTGGCTGGGCTTGACTGGTTTTGTAACGCCAACTCTTATCACGAATGGCCTTTTCTTCTGAAACTGGAATTACAAACTTGATCTCTATCAGCAACGTGACGCCCCCCCCCCCCCCCCCCCCCCCTCCCCCAACTCCAACCAACCATAGGCACCTGATTATTATCACTTTTTTTTCCCCCCCTTCTTCCCCTGTAATGCAGTCCCAGCCTCCCTTTGACTTTCCTGAGTCAAAACGGAGTAAGCTCGTCATAATTCCTTCAACAACGTAAATGCTTAAGATTGATATGTCACTTACAGCCCAGCTGAATGCGAAGGGCTGGTACCTTGTCACTGAAGAAGTACAAAAGAAATAAAGAACATCACTGAAAGCAGTATACGTTTGATGAATAACGATACTTCAAAAAATTAAATGTTGGTTACAGTTTGGTACCTACTTGATCAAGTTCACCCTCTTTAGATACGGACTAGCTCTATGGCTGTGCCTAGTTAGGAGGGGACGACTCGCCCGGAGTCCCTTGGTTTTCACAGTCCTCAACCCTTGCATGTTCTTTTTGTCAGACTGACCAATGCAGCGGTCACTTGTGCATTAGTCTTGTCAACCACAAAATATGATATCAACCTGCTAAGGGGAAACAGGCTACTCAAAATGTGTCAACCTGCTCAAAATAGAATATCAAAACGGCCAAAGGGGGACTACAGAGTTCACTGGGTGATAACTGTTGTGTGCTGGTACCCATGCACATGCTGTATTGGTAGTCCTTTTCTCGATCATTGTTTCACTCCCCCCCCCCCCCCCCCCCCCCCCCCCCCCCCCCCCTGTGTATGGCAGTGCACATGTCTGCACTGGAACCTCTGTGTGTGTGTGTGTGTGTGTGTGTGTGTGCATGCGTATGCGTGCATGTGCGCGTGTGTGCGTGCATGTGTGTGCGTGTGTGTTTGAGTGTGAGTGTGCATGTGTGTGCATATACGTGTGTGTGTGTGTGCGTGTGTGTGTGTGTGTGTGTGTGTGTGTGTGTGTGTGTGTGTGTGTGTTGTGGGCGATTGTAGATTAGTTATCTGCACATGCGTGTGTGTGGTGGTGGCGGCATGGGGGCATGGGTGGGGGATGATAGGAACTGAATAGAAGAGAATGTTCGGCGGTGTGGTCGGCTCTGTGTTCTCGCAAAGGCTAAGAACTGTGGAAAGTAGCTCTACTCAGTAATGCCATCCACAGAGGCTGAACCATTCATAAAGAAACAAATAAGCAGGGAAGACGAGTAGCGAAGGCATAACAAGCTCTCTGTCATCGTGACTTGGCCAAGAGATGGACTGAAGGATAAGGATGGAGTGGGTGAAGACCACTGAGTTTAGTGGACATAAAATGTGATTATCACCCACTTAGCACCTGGAGAGTACATTTTGAACACATCAGGACTGTTCTCCATGCAGGCATCACAACAGACCTTTGCTATTTCTTAACTGATGAATATTCAGTCCACCAGAGTTAAATTATTCTCGATACATGAGTAACCATAGATTAGACCATACATACCTTTTTTCTGTATTTTTCATACTTTTTTTCTGTATTTTTCAACACTTGATGCCTAAACTATTCTCTTTCCAAGTTATGATAACAGACCCGACATATTTCTTGAGTTATCTGACGTCTTTCTTGGTTTCTGAATTCAAAATGCATCAAACCTGAACTATTCCCAAACTGAGTGTGCTAATAATAGATCTTTAACATTTCTTGACCCTATGAATTACTTGTGTGCTAATAATAGATCTTTCACATTTCTTGACCCTATGAATTACCTGTCGTATTTCTTGGCTTGTGAATTCCCAACACATCATGCCCAAACTATTCCCAATTGAGTATGCTAATAAAAGACCTTACACATTTCTCGACTTTGGATATTCAATCCATCAGGCTCAAACTGTTCTACAAGTGATACAAGTACGATGATAGACTTTACACTGGGCGTGCCTATTGCTTGACTTGAGTATTCCACATATTAGACCCACTACCACCTGACTTTGGATGTTCAAGATATCAAACCTGTTCCCAATGCAAGTATCTTCATAGACCTTGAAATACGCATTTCTTGACTTTGGTTATAAATTCAACATATCAGGCCTACCAGCTGCTCTCAACACAAGTATAAACTAAAACACCATACTGCTCCACTATGGGCATATAACCCATTTGGCCTTTTAAAGTATTCTCAGGGCAAAAACTGGCTGTATAGTGTTTCTACACTCCCCTGTACTGCTGCAGACAAAAGAGTTTAGTCAGCGGCATTTCAACGACAGCGTAGTGCAGGGGCCGTTTCGTTGTTCCGCTTCGTGCTCCACCTTTCTCGCCCCCACAGACAGGGCGACGATCTTATCACACCACCACCACTCCTCCCCAAGAGGTCGCGGTACTAGTTATTAGGCACGAGGATACCGGATCAATCCGGCTCAGCGTATCGTACGATCAGTCACGAGTAGGGCACTGTCACCTCAGGCACGGGGGGGGGGGGGGGGGGGGGGGGGGGGGGGGGGGGGGGACACTTGAAATGTTTAGGAGAATGAGGAAACAAAATGGATCGTCTTGGGATGGACGGAGGGTGGGGCGCTCTCAGACACAGAACGGACGTTCAATGGGAAATTTAACGAAAACGCTTGAGAGAAAGAGAAAGAGAAGAGAGAGAGAGAGAGAGGGGAGAGAGGGGGGGGGGGGGGGGGGGGGGGGGGGGGATCCTCTCTCACGGAGTCTTGTGGAATATTTGATAAGGATTTGGAAGGCAGAACAGCCGAACAATGGGGGCAACACTATCATTTGAATCGGCTGAAATGTGTGATTTCCACAGCCCTACAAGAATCTAATGTTTGTCCACTACAAACACCTGCTTGGATTTGATTACTGATGACCATCGATTCCTGAACGACTGTTTCACTCTCAGGAAACGGTCATTTTATCTGTACGTGTACCTATTTCTCTGTGTCGTGCTATATACAGCTGGGCCTTGGAATACACACGTTTAAAATTGTGACGCTTTAAATCCATACTTTCGGAGTGAAAAGTGTACGTTCTTGTGGTCCAACGTTCACCGATCGGCGTTATACTCTCTTCTGATTGCCCAACGTTGTGTGTCCTGACAAACTTCGACGCGTGAAAGATTAGGCTACAGTCATGATCTTCTAGTCCTGCCTTACTGGGAATGACCTAATTTGTTCATTTCTTCAATTTTTCAAAACCTTTCATTCATGTATGCACACCGAAAGCAATAGATACGCACGCACCTAACGGGTTGACAGCACTTTCTTTCACACAAAGTCGCGTGTTCCATCACCGATCCACATGGTAGCCTATACAGATCTGGCTTACCGGCACCATTAAGATTTCGTGCCTGTGCTCAACCAAGTTCTCCGAGTGAAGTGGCTGCCAATCTGGACACATAGATTTCAGCCACGAATGGGCCCAAGATTTATGACCACACTCAGTATAATGTCATGTGGAGAATCATTTTGCTCTGATGTCATGCTGGCTTCTCATAAAGTCTGCATTTTTAACGTCTCTTTAAACTGCCTTGCCATCTTTTCTGCACGACAGGATTGTAACTTCACAGGTTTTTTCCGCTGTACAACGGAAGCACACACAGGTACTTCACGCCAGTCAAGTGCCATAAATCGATTCACACTCAAGATTCCAAATCTTGTAACGCGGTGTCACCATCTTGTCCGAAGGATTTTCGATTGACTCGATCTGTTGGAATTTTCACACATCAGTCTGACACGGTCTGAGAGAGAGAGAGAGAGAGAGAGAGAGAGAGAGAGAGAGAGAGAGAGTTTACTGGTGTGCATGTATCAGATCAAGTGTATTTCGGACCGTGTACACACTCATTGTCCCTGAAAGCACATTCAACATGTTAACCCCAAAGCCAGCGTAACTCCACAATTCATAATACTTTTTCAAATTAAGACTAACTAATTTTTTTTTAAACGGTGATATCACACACACACACACACACACACACACACACCTGTCATTCCAACCAGGATTCAGTATCAAAGTGATGTGTTGAGCAGCAACAGACTAGCAATAGACTTGAGAAATGGACTAAAGTTGAACTGCCCAGCGAATACCAGGCTTACCGCCCAATTTAACTGATGACAAAGAACACCGATAAATAAACCACATAAAACGACACACAACCTCGTACATACCTCGACCTGTTGGCCGACAGTAGAGTCAAAGTGGCTGCGGTGTGACACGCAATACGACAAACATGCAGTCCACTCCTTTCGCTATGCGGTGCCAACGCTTATCGCTTGAATCGACGCACTTTTTTTTTTGGTTCCAGGTTCAAATGTATGGCAGCGACCACCGTTGTATGTAGCCTATGGGCCTATAAGCTACCTCGCGGCGCGACACAGTCTTTATATGTCCATGAAAGGCGCTCTCCCCCACACCCCCCCCCCCCCCCCCCCCCCCCCACGTCACCGGCACTTATGTACGGAGCAACTCCTGCTCCGCGAAGTCTGTCCACGCTGACTGGGTCTAACTAGGTTTCAAAGTCAGGTAACTACGGGCGGACACTGAAACAATTTTTTTTTTTTTGAATAATTACTTACTGACTCCGCCCAAAACAAGGACAAACAAGATACCAGACAAAACTCAACGCGTTTAGACCTCTAAGGTCTTCTCCAGGCAAGATAAACACGTTCATGACAATGAAAAAAAAAAAAAAAAAACAAAAAAAAAACGAAGAACGAGCAATCGCTTATCTTCTCATATTCGGCGCGAGCTGGGCGTCGTTTACCTTGCCTGAAAAAGACCTAAGAAGTCGAAACGCGCCGTGTTTTTGTCTTGTAACTTGTTTGTCCTTGTTTTGGGGGACTCGCTAAGAGTTATTCTTGACGTTGGGTGTAACGAGGAGCCGATGAGAAAAAAAAGAGTGTGCTCGACTGGCACAGCTGTGTGGTACGAGTGTGATCAGGAGGCGAGCTTGGCGGGAACTATAGTGACACGGGTAAAGGCAAGGCAGGTAGGCGGGCAACCACCAAACAGCAACCCAACACCCACACTTGCACGCCGCGCACGCCAACAAACTCACGTATCGGGTAACTTGCTCACGTCAGTTTTTGAAGTGATTTGAAGCTTTTACCTGCACACCTGAGCGTGTCCATCATCATTACCTATTCCTCATCAGTCACTGCTGAGACCCACAGCGCGGGTTGAGCGACAGGAAACAGGTTTCTAAAAATGGACGCCAATTAAAGTGTTATTTTCGGTTCAGCTGCGAGATCGAGTAGGCCTATCGTATTTGTTTTTCGAGACTGACGACGACGAAAACATTCCTGGGGTTGACCATGGACTGAAGGAAAACAAATTGTTTGGCACTAACCACACGATGGTCTGATACTGCCATTTATAAAGTCACGGATTAACAAAATTGTGACTACCTTGAAGGCGTGTCTTGTTTCCGCTCAAAAATCTATATATCTCTCTCTATATATATCTCTCTCTCTTGTCCTTTCCTCTCTTCTTTTTTTCTTTTGCACCGTCACGATAAACAAAATAATGGTGAGCAATGTGCTCGTGCATCCCGTTTTGCCATTGAGGCCTTATGGCTTGTTAGCTGAACAGGTTTGGACAGAGTGAACTTCCGAAATTCTGAGCCCAGGCCTGAACACCAGATAATAATAATCAGACAGGAGAAAAGTGATTCACGTGCACAGCCGACAAGTCCTCCGGGCCTGGTCCCGGAGTTTTTGAGCGGTGGTCAACCTACGTGTGGCCGATGTTGCTAAGCGCATCAGCGCGGTCTGGGAAAGCATATCACCATTAAGAGCTGATAAACCATCGTTCGACCACTCAAAACTGGGTTCACCCCACCCCGTCCGCCGTTCCTGTACCTCCTTCCTACATGTAAGACCACCTAAGGACGAACTCATTATTTTAACACCTCTACCATAAGGGACTGGGACTTCCCACGTGAGGCAGTGTGTCATCGCCTGCCTCAAGGCGTCAAATCCCGGGACTGAAACACCTCCCCCATCTCCAGCCTCCACCCCACCCCCTTCTCGTTTCCCTCTCACCCACCCCCTTTCTCCCTGTCCACCCCAACAGAGGTACACTGTGACTCATCCGAGCAGCCGCCTTAACTCAGCACTTAGCTCATCACCGGAACAAATACAACGGCGCGTGCTTGTGCATCAGAGATGGGGGGGGGGGGGGGGGGGGGGGGGGGGGGGTCGCAGTTTAGAGCAGTCGAGTGTCGTCTTCCTACTGTAATGAAGTCGAGCGGAAGAGCTCAATTGGCAGAGCGCCGGACTCGTAATCCAAGGGTTGCGGGTTCGAATCGAATCTCCCCCGGGCCGTTTCGGAACAGGGGGATTTTTCCCTCGGAGTTAACATCAGTTCCGCCTCCATTCCCATACAGTCCCTTCGAAAGAGACTCTAAACCGAGGTTCCGTGTGTGAACGCACGCATAGCATCTTGCCCACACGTCAAATCTTCGGAAGAGAAGGCCAATTTGGCCGTTGGTATGGATGACACGTTACACATAGCAAGCACCTTCCCCGAAGACGGGGTATGGCTGCCTTTAATGGCGGGATGGTCATACACACAAAACTCCACTCCCTTTGTTGAGAAGATGGGAGCGTCCGCAGGAGTATCAGCCTGCAAAAAAAAAAAAAAAAAAAAAATGGAGTTCAACTTGTAAGTCACTGAAGGTGATTTCTCTGGTAAGAAAAATAACGACCTGCTTCTACATCAAAGAGAAAACCGGTGAACTTAACTCTCACAAATGGAAAGATGTAGGTAAAGGGGTGTGTAGAGTAGACGATACAGGACACACTTCGATGTGCGACACTGTATGCCACTGTGACAGCAAAGGGCACAGTGACCTTTCTCTGTCTGTTATACACTTGTGTCCTCCGAATGTTTTCACAATTTGGGGAACGTGAAAAAAAAAAAAATCCTCGGCGAAAAGTCCTTCTAAGTTCGTTTAGCTTAGGACTAGTCTCCTGAGTCTCTCTCTCTCTCTCTCTCTCTCTCTCTCTCTCTCTCTCTCTCTCCCTCTCTCTCTCCCCTCGTCTTTCGTTTGTATGTATTTTCGATGGAAACGACTAGCATGAGATGGGCGTGGAGTGGCATTCGGACTGGTAATGGTTTTGTGAAATACAGCGTGTACTGAAATGCTCAAAAGTTACGGTGAAGAGGGAGAA
>JADBJO010006685.1:65000-67500 GCA_016801955.1 Conus betulinus | reverse complement strand
GTCCACGAGTGGAGGGAGGGGCGGATAGTAGAAGGGGGTGGGGGTGGGGGAACGTTGGTACCATGTCATATGAAGAGGTGAGCGCATGCACCGGAAGTAGCGGTCCATGTTTCGCGCTCTTGGCAGCAAGCAAAAATAGAAATTTTGTGTTGTTGTTCTGAGCAAAATAGAAATTTGTGTCGTTGTTTTTGAGCAAGTGCTGGTTGTTCTTTTGACAAAATAGAGAAATTTGTGTTGTTGTTTTGAGCAAAATAGAAATTTGTGTTGTTGTTTTGAGCGAGTGCTGGTTCTTCTTTTAACAAAATAAAAAATGTGTTGTTTTGAGCAAGTGCTGGTTCTTCTTTTAACAAAAACAGAAATTTGTGTTGTTGTTTGTTGAGCAAGTGCTGGTTCTTCTTTTAACAGAATACAAATTTGTTGTTGTTGTTGTTTTGAGCAAAATACAATAGAAATTTGTGTTTTTGAGCAAGGCTGGTCTTTCTTTTAAAATTTTTGTGTTGTAAAAAAATTGTGTTGTTTTTTGAGCAAGTGCTGGTTCTTTTAATCATCAGAAAAAAAATTCTTCACTTAGGACCCTCTTTTAAAAATTTTCGATCTGAAAATGTGTGTCCTTGAAATTCTCGGCAATGTCCTACCAAAGGTCACCACTTGACCGGCATGTCACATCGCCGTTTCCATGCCAATCATGTAGGCCCACGCTGAACATAACTAGAAAGGTAAGGTAATGTTGCTTATAGCCCAGCCGACCGCGAAAGGCCATATCAGGTCTGTCACTGGGTCGAAGTCGACTAACAAGTCTTTAAAAAAAAAAAACACCACTACCATCTGCTGAACATAACTGCCCCCCATTCCCATCATGATTTAGCCAGGAAACCAGGAAACCTACATCCCCATTATGATTCAGCCAGGAAAACCTGCATCCCCCCCATTATGATTCAGCCAGGAAACTACATCCCCATTGTGATTCAGCTAGGAAACCTACATCCCCATTGTGATTCAGCCAGGAAACCTACATCCCCATCATGATTCAGCCAGGAAACCTACATCCCCTTCATGATTCAGCCAGGAAACCTACATCCCCATCATGATTCAGCCAGGAAACCTACATCCCCATCATGATTCAGCCAGGAAACCTACATTCCCATCATGATTCAGCCAGGAAACCTACATCCCATCATGATTCAGCTAGGAAACCTACATCCCCATTGTGATTCAGCCAGGAAACCTACATCCCCATTGTGATTCAGCCAGGAAACCTACATCCCCATTGTGATTCAGCCAGGAAACCTACATCCCCCATCATGATTCAGCCAGGAAACCTACATCCCCATCATGATTCAGCCAGGAAACCTACATCCCCATCATGATTCAGCCAGGAAACCTACATCCCCATCATGATTCAGCCAGGAAACCTACATCCCCATCATGATTCAGGAAACCTAGCCAGGAAACCTACATCCTCTTCATGATTCATCCAGGAAACCTACATCTTCCATGCAAACCTGGACCTTGATTTTCCATCATGGACTGCCCTACCACCTCATTGTTGTTGACGTTGACGTGGAAGGAAAGCCATCATCGCCAACAAGTCAACCTTTTGGGTACTGTCAACTTGCCTCTGAGTGTGTTGTTGCATCAGGAGGGCTTTGAAACCCAGTCTCTCTCTCTCTCTCTCTCTCTCTCTCTCTCTCTCTCTCTCTCTCTCTCTCTCTCTCTCTCTCACACACAGATACACACAAACACACACACACACACACACACACACACACACACACACACACACATACACACACACACACACGCACGCACGCATGCACGCACGCACACACACACACACACACACACACACACACACACACACACACACACACACACACACACACACACACACACACACACACACACACACACCCGACAGGTCAGTGCCCTCTGTCGTTTGATATCCTGCTGTCAGTGGACAGACAACCACAGCAACCCAGGGCTCCAGCTCAAGAGCGCCTTCCTGCATGATGCATGTGAGAGAGACTGTCACAGCGCCTGTGACCATCGTCATGCCTGGGTTCACAAGTCGTGCGTTGAAATTGGCTCAGCGGACTGACAGTTGCCAGATCGTCGAAGTGCGTAGCGGATTTGCCACAGAGTGTGACAGCGTAAACTGTAACTCCTTTACGCTCCAGAGTCCCTCTCACCACTGCACTCTTAAGTCCTGCTGCCTCTAGCAGATCTAGACACAAGTATTGAATCGTTTTGATCTTCTTCTTTTCTTCTTCTGCGTATGCAGGCTGATACTCCTGCGGATACTCCCTGTAGACAGGCAAGTATTAATTCCATCTGTCCAACAAAGGGAGTGGAGTTTTGTGTGTATGATCGTTTTTTTTATGCCCCCATGAAGGCAGCCATACTCCATCTTCGGGGAAGGTGCATGCTATGTGTAATGTGTCATCCATACTAACGGTCAAACTGGCCTTCTCTTCCGAAAGTTGGTGATGGGATTTGACGT
>JADBJO010006685.1:57500-60000 GCA_016801955.1 Conus betulinus | reverse complement strand
CCTCCCCCCCCCCCACCCCCTACCCCCTTAAAACTTAAAAAAAAAAAAAAAAAGTCTTAAGCCCATCATTTATATAATGACGGTGGAATTGTTAGCCTGCACTTGTTTTCCCACGACTACAACATTGTTCAAACATATACACACAGTAACAGAAGACGACCAACAGACGAATAGAAGCTCCTCCATTATTCAGAACGCTTCGTTTCGTCAATTGGTTAGCTCACGAGAGTCAACGTGGATAGTCATTGCTTCCTTCACCGACCGGAAACAGAAGTCGACAGCAGTTTAACCAGGAATTTGGAGCGAAGGTGATCGACATCAGTGGTCATCACACACTTGCTCAGAAGCAGTTTGATCATTTGTCTCTTTCTTAAACACTGATTCCTGAACACGACCCTGTCCCCACGGACAAAATCTGATTCAATCGTGGGATCCTGGATCTCGGACCTCGCCTCTTAAAATCACAGTGACCACGAGCGACAAGACAATTATGGGCTGTTTATCACTGACGTAGAACCGTGCCCTTTAGAGAAAATCCCTAGGTCGCTAATCTTGCACTTTACCGTAAACTCGGGGGGGGGGGGGGGGGGGGGGGGGGGGGGGGGGGGGGGGGGGGGGGGGGGGGGGGGGGGGGGGGGTGGGTGGGTGGTTGTGTGTGTTTACGCATTATCAACCGGGACCTTTAATAAGGAAACCGGAAGTCTGTACAACTCCGGAATTCAGCGGTTTTGACCCTAACCCTAACCCATACCACTGACACTAATGTATACTTGATAATTGATATGTTGGGTGTTGGAGGCCTTTTACAAGGCCTGTTCACCACTCCTGTTCAAAACTAGACTTGCATGCGTGGCATGGCAAAAGCAGTCTAGTGATAACAGCTGGGGTCGAATTTGCTTCGCAGACTTTCCCAATGGGCATCCAGTCTTCTTTTGAAAGCTCTAATGCTCTAACCCGTGCCTGGATCTAATCTAACGCTAATCCGAACCCTAACCCTAATCATTACCGCATTTAACTCCTTCATAAATGTTCATGGTCATTGATTGTGTTGGCAGTGTGGGGCCGGTGGAGCGGTCTTCTTTCTCCATCCGTTCGGCCTTTAAAGGCGAAAGCGTCCGCCTTGGTCACAAGCAGCTTGGGAAAGCTTGTCGGCATGGACTTAAACAATTAATGCCTTTCCCTTCTGTTCCCTTGCCGCTCTCTGCCCCCAACAAACCACGGCAACATAGCTCAGCTCACAGGTCAGGCGGGGGTCGGGGGCAGGGGAGGGCACTAGCACTTGTCTTCAACCACCCTCACGTGACGGTGGTACGACTGCCGCTGACCTTCCACCTGGCCACCTCAGCTGGGAGGGGAGGGAGGGCGGGGTGCGGGGGGGGGGGGGGGGAGGGGTATGTTCACTGTGTGTGTGTGTGTGTGTGGTGGAGGGGGGGGGGGGGGGGGGGGGGGGGGCAGGGGTCGGGAGAGGGGAGGAAGGAAGGTGGGGGTAGAAGGGTAGAGGGGACTACTACGATTACCCCGTGTGACCTTGAGAGAAGATTATCTATCGAAGACCGGGAAAGGAAAGTTCTCTCCTTCCAAAGATCTCCTACAGAAGCAATTGTGGGTTACTCTCTCTCTCTCTCTCTCTCTCTCTCTCTCTCTCGTAGCAGTAATAGGCCTTAGGCTACAAGCTGAAAGCCTTTCGTCCTCTTCTTCAACTTAGCAGATGACAAAACATCCTTTGGAAACTTTCATATTTACCGTGCCGTGGATATTCTCGTGAGAGTTAATGTACATTACAAATTAATCAACATTCTCAAATGCTGTTGAAAACATTAACTCTTTAAAAAAAAAAAAAAAAAAACTGAGATTGCCTTGAGATTTTTAATCTTAATTCTGTGATGACGAGTACTTCTGAAGGAACAAGTGGAAAGAAATGATGCGTTGCAGAGATCATAAGTGCCACGTATAAGTTTACAGACTACAAATCTCCCCTCAGCTTCCAATACTCCTCCTTAACCTGGCGGCTGAAACCAGGCCAGTCTCTCCTCATAACTTAAGTCACCTACCCCAATATAGTCCTTTTTTTTTTTTTTTTTTTTTTTTTCGTCATTTTACCTCGAACTCCTTCAATGAAACAAACAAGTTGGATAACTCTTGCTCCCATGGTGAAGTACATACACTCCCATAACTCCAATCGACACCGAATCGCCTGGCAGATGTTACAGACAAACACAGAACACACAGGCGATTCGGTCGTAAGCAGCTATTCGTTTGTAGTTACGGGCGCGTATTGATTTTCACCATGGGAGCAAGAGTTATCCTTCTTGATCATCGTTTACTGTGTACTGTTCCCTACCTGCCTCATTAAAGATGTCTTTTCCTTCAATTGGTTTATGTGGTTTTGTGTGTGTGGTGTGTGTGTGTGTGTGTGTGTGTGTGTGTGTGTGTGTGTGTGTGTGTGTGTGTGTGTGTTTTTTTTTTTTTCCCAAGAAAGGACACCATTCTGATTTCTGTA
>JADBJO010006685.1:40000-45000 GCA_016801955.1 Conus betulinus | reverse complement strand
GGTTAAGCAAAAAATGAAAGGGACAAAGCTGAGTCGTTTTCCATGCTCATTGCAAGGTTCATTCCTCCAGAGCTTTGAGGCGGGACCTTCCACCACCAAAGAAACAAAGTCAACAACCTGCATCAAGGTCACCAATCCCATGCTCATTGCAAGGTTCATTCTCCACAGAACCATAAACTGTTTCTTTCTGTGTATATATATATATGTGTGTGTGTGTGTGTGTGTGTGTGTGTGTGTGTGTGTGTGCATATAAAGTTCAACCACTTTTGAAAAAAAAAATGGTGACGGGATTGTGAACGAGAAACGTACATAGGGTTTTCTGATACAGATGTTCAGCTGCACTTTTCAAGTTCCTAATACCATTTAATGCTGCTGTGTAACTGACAAATTGAAAAAGAAAGAAAACAAAAAAAAAACAAAAAAAACAAAAAAAAACAAAAAAAACAAACAAACAAAAAAAAAAAAAACACCCGGGGTGAGAAGGCAGGCTTTATTTGCGATAAAACTTTCAACAAAAAAAAAAAATGTCACTAAAAAGGCCAAATGCCATTTCGCTTTAGAGGCAACCGATATAAACAAACAAACAAACAAACAAACAAACAAAGACGCTTCTGCAGCTTATTGGAGAGCAATGTTGAACAGTTGTAAAAAAGCCAACAGCGTCAGACTTCCAACATGCACAGCCTGTGTCGTGACTTTGAAGGGGGCCCCAAAGCAAAGTCATGTTGCCTTTTTAGCCCAGCCGACCGCCAAGGGCCATATCAGAGCAAAACAGTCGTTTTTGTCGTACCCTGGCCAAAAGACTCCAGAGATCATCTGAACAGCCGAAGTACTTGAACTCTATGGTACAAATGCATGCAGCTGGGGATGAGAACATTATGTGTGTGACCGTTTTTGATTACCCCGCCACGTGGGCAGCCACACTCCGACTTCGGGGGATTTTGGAGACTGATATAATGTTATGCTAGGAGCTTGTCACAACTGAAGACACTCCCCGCATAACTACGCAGAGCGTAACAACATTTGACATAGCCTTGGTGTTGTAGCCTATGTCGATGAGCCCTGACACAGCCTTAAGCCAAAGCGGGGGGTAAAAACAGTCAGCTGAAAGGAACAAGGAAACGTTGGGCGTGGACCTTCCTCTGGGGGCCATAAACTGACCCACACGGTGTGGTGACCTGTAGGACTGAGAGGTCATGCCCTCTGGACATAGACCAGTGCAGGCCCAGGTCCACTTTGCTGTCATGACGACAGATAGGACACACTGGCAGTCAGATGTAGCATGTACACTCTGACCACGGAGGAGATATATCATAGCAGGTGTGGACGACTGTGTGCCAGCATAGTGCAGGTGGTAGGCTTAGTGGTGGGGTGGGGCCGAATAGCTCGGTTGGTTTAGAGCGCCGGACTCGTGATCCTGGGGTTGCGGGTTCGAATTTCGGTACAGGCGAATTTTTCCCTCGGAGTTCACATTGGTTCTGACTCCATTCCCCATACAGTCCTTCGAATGAGACTATAAACCGAGGTGTTCCGTGTGTGAACGCACGCACAACATCTTGCACACACGTGAAATCCCATCGCCAACTTTCGGAAGAGAAGGTCAGTTTGGCCGTTGGTATGGATGACACGTTACACATAGCATGCACCTTCCCCGAAGATGGAGTATGGCTGCCTTAATGGCGGGATAAAAAAAAAAAAAACGGTCATACACACAAAACTATACAGGCGGTGTCCGCAGGAGTATCAGCCTGCGTATACAGAAACAAAGAAAAAAACCGGTGGAAACGGGTGGAAACACAGGGAGGGGGGGGGGGGGGGGGGGGGGGGGGGGGATGTCACAGAGGGATATATATATGGTCAGGTGCGGATACAGTGAAACACAGTACCGGCACAGTGCAGTGGTGTAGGGTGGTGGTGGAAAAGGAGGGGTGGGGGGAGCGGGGTGGGGTGGGGGGGGGAATAACACAGCTACACCGCCAGAGCGACAGGCGACTGATGATTAGGTCATGTCGTGACTAGAGTCCTGTAGGGAGAGTGCACCCCTCGATACACAGACACAGACATACACACACACACGCACACACACACACGCACACACACACACACACAGACACACACACACACACACACACACACGCACACACACACACACACGCACAGACACAGACACACACGCACAGACAGACAGACACACACACACACACACACACACACACACACACACACACACACACACACACACACACATGCGCGCGCGCGCGTACCCACACACACTCTCTCTCTCTCTCTCTCTCTCTCTCTCTCTCTCACCTCTCTCAACCACCACCACCACCACCATCACAACCACCACCACCACCACCACCACCACCACCACCACCACCACACCACAACAACAACAACAACAACAAAAAAACAACACGCAACAAATGACTACCGCCGGCTCTGCCCTACCAATGGCAAATGAAGCTGACACACTTCGCTCAGTCACGTAGCTCGACATACCAATACAGACACAAAAATCTCAGAGAGGGAGATGAACAAATAAAAGGCGAAGGTGAAAAAAAACAGTCTCCTTTGTCATTCCGTTCTTTCCATCTCAAAAGCCACTTCATCTTCAAAACAAACAAGGCAAATGTTGTGTGCTTTAGGGGCAGACGTCAACAAGATATTATGTTCAGCAATTATAAACCCCCCCCCCCCCCCCCCCCCCCCCCCCCCCCCCCCCCCCCCCCCCCCCCCCCCCAAAATGTGATTTACTTGATGGTGATGAGACGTGACAGTTAGAATGTATATTCTGAGCTTGGCTGGCAATGCATTTGTGATGTCGCAGCGCTACGCCTTCATTGTGTTGACATTGACGAAGTGTCACACGCACCAGCCTTTGACGTAACAGCCGTAGGGGTGGGTGGGGGGGTGTCACACAAACCACTTTGAGCCACGAAACGAGAAAAAAAAAAAACATAAGTGGCTTTGTCGTCAATGGTGGAAGGGAAGAAGGTAAAGAAAACACAAAGAGAGATAAGCGGGGGGGGGGGGGGGGGGGGGAGTGGTGGTGGTGGCCGATTCTAAATCAGTCTAGCAATCTATGGCGTTTTAAGTGGTGCGGAGCAGAACCTGGATCTAGCCAAAGAAGACAGGATTACACGAACGCTCAGCACTCAAGAATCACAGTTATCAAAAAAAAAAAAACAAAAAAAAAAAAAACCCGCTAAAGTTAAAATAAAATAAACAAAACTGACTTAACAGAGAGAAAAAAAAAATGAAGACTTTTCTCAGTGGGTTTAAAATGCAAAGAAAGAGCCAGTTTACAAATAGCCCTCGTAAACGTCTAGAAACTTTCTAACTTAATCCCACTATAAAGTCATTTGTTCGTACACTGCTAAATGAACTTAACAGCCACAAGCGAATTTTCTTCTATCAGTCCTCTTCCATTCTCTGGGTACTGATAATGATTACAGCGTGCGGGATTACTTTTCCTACACTCAAGACAAAGCTAGTGCTATAGATACTGTAGACAACCCATACTCTGTCACCTACATTCTGCCGTGAACGATAGGATCTTGGAATGTGCTGGCAACACACACACGCACACATGCACACACACACACGTACGCACGCACGCACCCCCCCCCCCCCCCCACACACACACACACATGCTAATGATATCCTCACATTTATCACAACATGGCTTTCTATGAGAGAGAGAGAGAGAGAGACAGAGAGAGAGAGAGAGAGAGAGAGAGAGAGAGAGAGAGAGAGAGAGAGAGAGAGAGAGAGAGAGAGAAGAGAGAAGAAAAGAAGAAGAAGAAAAAGAAGAAGAAGAAGACCTAACATCTGAGATACAATTCAACTTCAGAGGTGTTTCCCTCCGTGTCTATCTTTTAACTTCGGGTCCAAGCAGGTTCTTCGCGATAAAGATGGAAGTTTTCAGCGCTGTTATCAACACAACCCACTTCAAAACTTGTCCCAGAGTCCAAAACTCCACGAACGGAACTTGTTTGGTTCGACTGGTAGAAAAAGTGGACGGGACAAGAACAGTAACTTCGTTTTATACTGGGTGGAGTCCCTTGGGGCACATAGAAGGCATTCATCACTTCCTGTCGTCTGGTGGAATGGACAGCAACACCCCCTTCATTACCTTTGGATCATTGGCGTCTGGTGGAGAGGCAGTAATCATTTTCCACCCGTAATTGTTTGGAGATGGCCCCTGCACCTTCTTCTTAAGCTTCAGATCCTTTCCTAATGGATCTTCTTGATTTCATCCCCTCTGAGCAGTGACTGAATTCTTCTCATTCTTGTTTGTCCTGGCTACCACCCATCTCTTTCTCACCCAGAGCCCCGTTTTAAACTAGATCAGAAACTGAGCTCTGCATTGATTTGATGCTTTCCTCCATCAACAACAACTGACCTTACAGTTCTGTCTGCCCTTGACCCGGAAATTACTGCATTTGCAGCCGATCTCCATCCGGGTAATCTACCTCAGGGCTTTCGCCTGGTGAGAAAGCAGATCTGGCTTCCGCCTAACCCTGCCATGCTGGTCCTTCATTAGGTCTGCGTCTGAGAGAGCATGAGCGACCTTGTAACTCACCACGTTAGTGATGAGAACGTCCCCCGTGGGGATACCGGGGGGGAGAGGGTCTTTTGTACAAATAGTTCCCCCACCTTCTGGACATTCTGTGCTAGTAACGTCCCCTGTTCCTTTCGCTGTCAGTAACTCTGTCTCCTCCTTTGCTGTACTGCCGTCTACTGTCCTTTCTGTCTACCATATCTTTTTCCACAACCTCTTCCCGCAAATTTCTGCACCCAACGAAGCCGAAGTGAACTGACTATACTCTCGAGTATAGTGTGAGCATCCCAACAGGGTAAAACGAGTTCACACGCAACCAGATACTGGAACGCTGAAGAAGAAGAAGAAGAAGAAGAAGAAGAAGAAGAAGAAGAGAAGAAGAAGAAGTGATGAGAACCTCTCAGTCCATCCACCTGATGGCCCTCTCCATTCT
>JADBJO010006685.1:27500-30000 GCA_016801955.1 Conus betulinus | reverse complement strand
CAGTTGGTCATGTGGTCTTTGTATGACATGCCAAGGATCTTGCAGGGGAGGGGGGGGGGGGGGGGGGGGGGGGGGGGTCTGGTACCAATCAGAGAGAACGTTACTGCTTTTCGTGCGCGAATCATAGGACGCTATTACTTTTCGTGCACCAATCACAGGATGCTATTATTTTTCGTGCACCAATTACAGGATGCTATGACTTTTCGTGTACGAATCACGGGACGCTATTACTTTTTTTTTTTTTTTTGCGCGCGAATCACAGCACGCTATTACTTTTCGTGCACCAATCACAGGACGCTATTACTTTTCGTGCACCAATCACAACACGCTATTACTTTTTCGTGCACCAATCACAGGACGCTATTACGTTTTCGTGCACGAATCAGAGGACGTTACTACTTTTCGTGCACCAATCACAGACGTTACGACTGTCGGCTGTTTTCTCTCGCATGCGAGAGAGCCCAAGACAGTCTGGCGAATTCCCTCCTGTTCCTAGCCAGGTGCGCCGTTGGGGCGTGCAACGAACCGCTGACACGCGCCACGCTAGCGAGAATTGTGAACACCTCGCCTCTAAGGAACGCCCTACTGACCTTGGGATTGAGGGCCTGGGGGTCGTGGGTCGGGGATGGGTGTGGGTGGGGGTGTCTGGCACTCTGTTACTCTGCTGGAGGCGACACGTGACGACAGGAGCCGGCGGACTGGTTCTGGTTGTACAGGAATGGGCTGCATTCAATCAGCGTCGATCAATGGGCAGGACGTTCTGTTAAAGAACAGTTTCTCTCTGTGTGTGTGTGTGTGTGTGTGTGTGTGTGTGAGAGAGAGAGAGAGAGAGTGTGTGTGTGTGTGTGTGTGTGTGTGTGTGTGTGTGTGTATGCGTGCGTTGTGTGTGTGTGCGCGTGCGCGCACGCACGCGCGCGCGTGTGTGTCTGTGTTTGCGTGCGTGTTTGTTGTGTTTGTGTGTGTGTGTGTGTGTGGTATGGGTGTGGGTGGGTGAGCGGGCAGGTGGCTGGATTTGAGAGAGAGAGAGAGAGAGAGAGAGAGAGAGAGAGAGAGAGATTAATTCGTCTGGCCATTGGTTTAAGCATCACGTGAGTACAGTTTACTAATCCAACACAGCACAGAGAGGAAACCCTCGGTTGATTTGTTTAAACAGCGCGCGCGCGCGCGCGCGCGTGTGTGTGTGTGTGTGTGTGTGTGTGTGTGTGTGTATGTGTGTGTGTGTGTGTGTGTGTGTGTGTGTATCCGTGTGTGTTGTGTGTTGTGTGTGTGTGTGTGTGTGTGTGTGTGTGTGTGTGTGTGAGAGAGAGAGAGAGAGAGAGAGAGAGAGAGAGAGAGAGATGTGTGCCATTGTCTAATCTATCTTCATCTTTCACGTACTTCGGCTGCAACCCGCATGTTTTCAATGGACAAGAGTTTTGTGCAGGTTCTACCACTGACCATCTTTATTCATCAAGGCAGCCACTTTTTTTTTAATTCAAATTTTTTTTTTCCCTTTGCAATGAAGGTTCTATTTCAATTTCAGACATTTTTTACATTATCACCACAACATATCAATGAGATGGACAAATGAAAAGGCAATTACATCGAAGTCAGTGCCAATTATACAACTATACATAGGACATACCCTTCAGCATACCATCAAGGATATCTGTGGTATAAGAAAGACTGCAAAAAGTGTATTTGATAATGTATTGGTGGACAAAAAAAAAAAAACAAAAAAACAAAAAACAGGCATCGAACTCAAAGGCAGCCACATTTTGTTCCCAGAGACATTTGTAATGAATTCATGATAAGATGATGATGTTTTGCTTGTTGCTTTGGACAGATATCAGTCTTTCAACTTGCTGCCTTGAAACATAAACGAACAAACAAACAAACAAAAAATCAGCAACAGGTTCAGTTAAGCGGCCCACAATCATTTCTTCGTCACAGCGTGATACATCAACAATGACGTCAGTTGTGGCCTCAAAACATCCACCACGGAGTAAAAAGACTGCACATATACATCATACTGGTTTGCACAAAGGAATCTTTCAATACGCTTTTTTTTTCCCCCTCTCCAACCCCTCTCGCTAGCTCTCTCCTGACCTCTCTCTCTCTCTCTCTCTCTCTCTCTCTCTCTTTCTCTTTTTTTGAACCCGTTTTCAGATGCACAGCAAACATATACTAGGTCTCCTAGCTAAGCTCCAATCAACAAAGTAAACAGACTCTCCTGCGCGTAATACTCTACGTTTGTTCAAGCGTGCGTCTTCACGGCGAGCTCTCTGCAGGTGAAGGTCTTTCCAGTAACGCTGTGAGGAGGGGACCAGGTATATCACCTGGTTTTGCCCCCCCCCCCCCCCCCCCCCCCTCCCAGTCGCGTCTGCTGGAGTCCCCATCGCTTGCGGTTTGGTCATTAACCACTTCCGAGCGAGAGAAGTGATGATTAGTGTGTGCCCTTTCCGGTGGCAGTGTATGTCCGCTTCTTTTGGATCTACTGCCTGCACAAAGGCCTGGCCTG
>JADBJO010006685.1:10000-25000 GCA_016801955.1 Conus betulinus | reverse complement strand
TTCTCAAAACAATCTAATTTGCTCCAGTCTATGAATACTCGACACCTTTAAGCAAGGCCTTAGCGCATTAGTTTTTGGTGTGCAGCCTGTACATGAATTTTGACATTTTCCAAATTTCATTTTGAACTAGCAATAGACCCTCTCTGTCATCAAGTTTTGAATTGAAAGCCTTAAATGACGAGGCTGGGATGGAGTAATGGGACCTTGTTATTCCTTTTTTTTTTTTTTTTTTAAAAAAAATTCAAGCACTTTGTTTCTTTTTCACCATTACTCTTATTTGCGTACTCATTAAAAAACAAATGTATAAAAAAAACATGTGATTCTTTCTTGACTTTCGTTTTTCCTAGCGAGTTTGGTATTTTGGGAGCTGATATTTATCCAGAATGTAGATTAAACACAATAAGTCTATGAATTGTGTGTGTGTGTGTGTGTGTGTGTGTGTGTGTGTGTGTGTGTGTGTGTGTGTGTGTGCGTTCCACTCCCCCAACTCACTGTACCCCTCCTCCCACACATGTTATCCAGTCCCTCTTCCCCCCCCCCCCCCCCCCCCCCCCCCCCCCCCCCCCCCCCCACCCCCCAAAACCCACTCTCCCACCACGCTGTCCCCTCTTTTTCCCCTTTTCTCTCCTATCAACCCTTGCACTCTCTGACTCTTCTGAAATGCAAATTCCTGTTCAAACACCCCAACACCCACCAACCCCCCCCCCCCCCCCCCCCACACACACACACACACCGGCTTAGGCTGTATTCATAAAGAATGATTTTCACATTAACATTGCTATAAAATCAAATTTGTTCTTTATTGATACTAATACAATGATCAAACAATGTCCCATGTGGAAAAAAAAAATGATGATTTTTTTGCCTCCTGTTACAAAAAAAATCATGTTTTAAAGGGAGTGGGTTTGGACAAAATTTAAAAAAAAATCTGCAACAACGGTAGTTTTTATCATAATAACAAAAATGAACATCATGAAGGGAGTTCCCAGTAAAGTTTGGCAGCTGTCTATCCCATACAAACGTTGATGTTTAAGAATAATTTTTGAGTTGTGTCCGAGTTGCCGGAAGGGAGACAAGTAATTATATCAGTGCAGTGGTTTCATTGTACTCTCATTAACTATGCACCAACTGCTTGTAATATCAATCTGAGCAGGTCATTCTGTACACAGATGGAGAGATCTTTTGTCCCATTATTTTTCTTCGCTTGGGGCTGACCCCAAGAATGTATTAGTGTTTGAAACTGACTTATCATCGTGAAAATGTTACTTTTTAGTGGGGGGGGGGGGGGGGGGGGGGGGGGTCGGTATTACTTCAAATTTAAATAGGAAAAAAAAAAAATCAGTTACAGCACACTGACTATACACTCTTTCTAGCCTATACCCATCATGACCATTCTGTGCCTAAAAAAAATGTCAGTTAAACATTCTTGGCAAGTGCCTCAGCAGCCAGTGTCATTCCAATGCAGTTAAAAATTGCAAATGGGCTGTTAGTGTTATCACAGACGTAACAGTAGGGTCTTTCAAAGGACTCGCACAGACTGAACGTAAATGTGTGGGTGCCATGCAAACTGCTGATTTTTTAGTTGGAAATCGATTGAAGTTTTTCATGTGGGCATTATGTCTTCAATGGTGTAAGAGAACAGTTGGGTACAGGCTGCACACACACACACACACACACACACACACACACACACACACGCGCCAAGACCTTGTTTGAGTAGTCACCTTTTTTAAAAAAAAAATTTTAAAGACAGGCACAATTAGATTGTTTTGAGAATTTTTATTGTGTGTGAAAGTTGATTTACCTTCTTTTCTTTCATATGCCCATCAAGGGTACAAGCCAGGTGGTTATAAAAAGACAAATCAGAGAATCAAAGGAATGGGACTGCTTGGAAGGAACCAGCTGGCGCAAAGGTAGGGTCATGGGTGAGTGAGAAGGCCTGAAATGGGGGGAAAGTCATGTATTTGAAGACTGCGAATGATGTCACCGGTGGAAATCCTCCAAAACAAGTGAATCGATTTGTGGGGACTGCTCTTTTGATCAATTAACTGTTTAATATCAAATACTGGCTCAAATTTGTGGTAGGCCTCAAAACGCTTACATGGGTTATGTAGCGATTGAAAGCAAACTCCTAATTGTGGCGTGTGGCCACATCTGGACGGAAAACGTCGGAACGGAAGTGACAACAATCAGCTGATCACGAGGGGAGACTATGAAGTTGATCGCCGATTGCAGAACATTTTCATTTGAGGGCGAAGCATCGAGCTATTAATTAACAACGGATCGTCAGTCAACCGTGTGCAGTAACGACTAACACAAGAAAATGTAAGTAATTTGTTTTGACTGCGGTGACTCATTGGTTCCCTATTCCCACCCTCTGTCCCCACCCTCTCCCTTCCTGCGTCCTCTCCTCCCAGCTAAAATAACAAGAAAACATTTAGTTGTTGCAATGATTGAATTTTTAGACATTTATTGTTTGGTAATTGATATGGACTGTGGATGTTCATACATCAACAGCCTGACTAGGAGTAGTTTAGTAGATCTTAAGCGGGACTGAATTTTCGTTGCTGACTGTGACTTGACAAAGTGTTTGATTAAAAGTCATGTGCTGAGTTTCTCAACGTTCCTGTCAGCAGAGACGTACTTGCTGTTCTCCTTCATTGTCCTCACAATTTGGGAATATTATCCTGCCCCACGCTCAGCGGTCTTCACTCAGACCATTAACAGCGCACAGGATACATCATTGAACAGTATGTACACGTGTCATCCATCACCATCGGCCTACGGAGCCTACTGTTCGAAGGATAATTCTCTTCTTAGGGACGTGGCCCTGTCCCACCGCCTCCATCCACCCGTCCATCCCAAGATAACACACACACACACACACACACACACACAAATCCGGACCAGATCAGGAGACAAACACTACCACAGGAAAGATGACCAGATTCGAAAATTTATAGTGCAAAAATATCTCAATTTGACTTCTAAGGAGACAGTTATGATTTTTTTTAGCAATTAAATTTCGCCCAGTAAATATCATGAGTTACAGGATTACTAACAAAATGACTAACATTCATAAATGTAATAACAATTATAATGATAACAAACAAATGACTTTTGGGAAATATGAGCTACAGGATAACTAACAAATTATTTTTTCAACAGGGCAGGGAGGACAGACCACTTGGATCACCTAGAATCGGAAGTCAGTGAGGTGACACACCTCCTGAAACAAAATGTGGAAAAAGTTGTGGATAGGGGAGAAAGAATTGATGATCTACAGAGCCGTTCTGGTAAGTCATCATTCTTTTAAGTTTTGTTTTTAACCTTGTGTCAAGAAAGCAAAGGTTTGTCAAACCTGAGGACACATGTGCAGAAATACATGATTCAGTTTTTCATTTCTTTTCTTTATGTGATATCCCATATCTGGAATTTCAGTAGTTTATTATTAAACAAGTATTTGTAACCTTTCTGTGTAGAAACAGATGACGAAATACTGAAAATGACTGCGCATAAATTGCTTTTATTCACAGTAAACTTCCCTCATGGATGCCTTAGAGAATAAGTAAACACTTTCCTACACATTGTGTGCATGTTTGCACGACAGCAACAGAACTGATCCACACTTGACAGCTGTACAAAATATGTCTGCTAGGGCTCATGCAATGTGTATGGCACAGAAATCATTACATTTTTTATCCTTTTTTTGGTACAGCTTACAACTGAGCACTGCTAAAGTTTTTTTATAAAGTGATCACAGTGACTAAAATTTCTTCATAGCATCAGTGGTATTGCATATCTTATCGAATATCTATTATACTTTTCACTTAAGTATATGGCACAATTAAAAGGTCAGGCAGCTCACAGTGCATCTTTCATGTTGACAAAGTCTTGTGCATGGACAATGGTATCCACAAAAATATATACAGCAGAATTGGTTTTATCCTGCATCTGTTGCCACTTATGCCTTTCATGGTGATACTGTATTTGCAGAGGAGCTGCAGGCTGGATCACATCATTTCAACCGGCGGGCAGGTCAAGTAAGGCGCCAGATGTGCTGGAAAAACTGCAGGCTGAACTGCATCATTGCCAGTGTCGTCTTGGGCATCATCGCTGCCATCACTATTATTGTCTTAGGTAAAGGGCTGTGAAAAACGTCTACTGTATTGATGTGTAAAACGTATTTCAATTTGATACGTATGTGCTACTCAGAAATTGTAACCATGAAAGGGTCATTGGTCCTGGCTACATAGGCTGTGTTACTTTTGTTTAGTTCTCTGGACCATGTACACCCTGTGTGTATGTGTTTATTTGACAGTAAACTCATTGTATTTTCTCCTTAACATTATACCTTGTTTCAACCAGATATGTATAATTTTTAAGTTGTATGTATCAATGGGCACAAAATATTCAACATGTGTTTTAATTTGTTTTAATTTTTAATATGATCATAGAATGAAAATTTACTTTTGCAGTCAACAATGTATATGTTCATTCATTATTTGTGTTGTGTTAGAAAGCGATGATTTCATCCAACATGTTTGATGAAAATCATATATGATTATTATTTATCATTATAAAAATGATCAATTAATTCCCCTTCAAAGCCCCCCCCCCCCCCCCCCCCTTTTTTTTTTCTCCCTTTTTTTTGTGATTGATTTTCAAACCAAATGTCAAAGAAGTCCTTCATCATCCAAGATGCTTCCACCTCCCCACACTTCATTATTTGGGTCTCTTTTCCTGATAACTTTTTCTTCTCTCACCTTTGCTGTATCAGTCTAATTGTGACAAAGGAAAAAAACAAACAAACAAACAAAAACAACAACAACAACAACACAATGCTGCATGGTTACTACGAATAGATGACAAGGCTGAGATCATATCTAGTCATAAACAACCAACCTCCCAGAATGTACTGCAGTTCCAGTTTTCTTCAACACAAATAACGTTGCTCTGTATAACATTGACTGTTCAGCGTGCAATATGGAAGTAGTCTTCTGACAGCACATGTTGATAGAAAACATGCTTCCATGTGTCTCTCTTCATATGCCTGTTAGTAATATGAATGGGACATCGTAATGAAAATAATCATAATGATGATGATAATACGTATGGCAATAAAAATCACTGGGATCTTGGTCCTGTGAAACCAGTGTTATACAGGGTTCAGTTTTTCCTTGGTTCAGAGGTGTGTGATAAGAAACAGAAAATGATGTAGTGGGCATCGTCACCTTGATCAAAGATGTAGATCGAACTATCTATCAGTCAGTACTGTAACTCGCATTGTCCTCCTAAAGCCATCAGTAGAATCAGCCCCAGGTTTTGCAGGTCTGTCTGTCTGTGTTTGTAGGGCCTCGGTCCAGTATGATTTTTGTCTGGTGCTGTGTTTGTTTTTGAGTATGAGCCATGCCCCTGTCCCTGGCCTGCTTTGTGGGTTAGACATACTAACACATCTGGGACAACTATCCATCTACATCACCTCTTCTATCTCTCCTCTTTGGCTGTCTAGGGTGGGCTCATTTGCCTGACAAGTGGCTGCACATTGGAGAGAGAGAGAGAGAGAGAGAGAGAGAGAGAGAGCGAGCGAGTGAGCTGAACTTGTTTTAAGAGTCTGTATTGTTTTTGCATATGACACTAGGTCTCATATAACTTATTTGTTTTTGTTATTTTCTTTTTTTTGTAATGTCATACTCATGGCATGTATGAGGGAGGAAAAGAAGGATCCAAGTACTTTACAAAAGAAAGAAAAAAAGAGGCTGTCTTTCTGTTTGAATCCTGTGTTTACGTTGATGGCAACCCTGTTAGTGTAGTGAAACTGTCATCAGCTTCATTGTTGATGACGATGATTACTTTGTGTCCCCTCCATTGTTGCCATTGATGCTTTTAAGTGCTTTATGGCTGTTGTTGATGCCATTGTCTGCTTTGTTGTTGATGGCGACAGTGCAAATAATCTGCCTTTTGTTGTTGTTTTTGTTTAAATCAGTGACTGTGAAACCCTGGGAAGACTCCTCTGGCCATGGACATAACAGCACACTGGACGCCCGTGGCACCTTCACTGGTGACTGATGTCGCAGTCTGACCCGTTCCATCACAACAGCGCTTGGGTTTGAAAACATCAGTCTTGTTTTTGATCATGGGGGAAGGTGTGGCATTTCAAACTGAAATTGCAAGGACAGATTTTAAATGAACTAAATCTTGGAGGACAGTTTCAAAATCTTTGTAGGTGTTTTCTTTCATTTTAGACCCAGTTATTGTGAAAAAAAATTTGTGTGTGTTTACATATATACACAAAATGTGTGTGTGTGTGTGTGTGTATATATATATAAAAGTTCACACATACACACTGTCTCTTTCTCTCACCATCTTACACACACACACACACACAACACACACACACACACTCTCTCTCTCTCTCTGTCTTTCTTACATGCGCTCACACACACATCCACATTTCAGCCCTGTATAGTGTATATCAGCCCCTGTATGAATCAGTAGCAGGTAAAAAAAAATTAGAGCCATACAAGACAATCAGTGAGAAAATCAGTTGCTTTTTATATGTGCTCTTTGAAAAGGTTTTGACCAATTAAGTATCATCATTTTGACTTTTTTTTTTCTTTTTTTTAGTTGATTTGTCATAATTCCTACAATGAATGTGTGTGTGTGTGTGTGTACGAGAGAGAGAGAGAGAGAGAGAGAGAGAGAGAGAGAGAGAGAGAGAGAGAGAGATTGGCTACACTGAAAGTTGATGGTTCATGCAGGCACATTTTTCGCTGACATGGCATTGATATTATGTGATTGTTTGTTGAAGAGTGTCAGCATGCGCTGGACGCTGATGACCAGTGATTGTCAGCTGATTTTGTAGCAATGCCTAAGGGACTAGGACTGGTCATCTGAGGTTGGTCAACAGCAGCAAAATCAATCATTTTGTGTTTAATGCTGACGAAAAGTGACAACACACATGTGTGTTAATGGCAAGGAACGGGATGTGGTCATTTCATATTCATGGCAGTAAAACAGGTCCATGTTTGGGTCATTTTGTACCAGTGAGCAGTGATGGGTTCATGGAATGAGTTCAGCATTCATGTCCTGCTGCACTTAAGTTTGGAGAACTGTGGTGATAAAAACCAGAAAACCCATGACAACAGTGGGGTCACTTCGTGTCACAAGTGTCTGATCATCCCTCATAAATCAAGAAAAGATTGTTGTTGTTTTATTTTGCCAACAACTGATGACATTGGTCATCCTGAGCTGGCATGGTGTAAGATAACTCATATTTGTGCTGATGACAAGAAATCATGTATCATTTTGAAATGAACACACGCAATGAAATGATCAGTTGATTATTGACGACAAGTTACAGTATGATTCATTTTACCCTAAAAAGCTGCCAAGAAGACATGATGACCCAGGAATTTCACGCTGTCATGCTGGTAATCCAGATGTTTTATATAGATTATCTATCATATCAAAGGATCATTTTGTCTTTTTCCACTAAATGATGACGATGCACTTACATACTGCTGGTAAGTTGCTGATATATAAATAGTCATCTGCCTTGCTGATGTAAGGTGTTAGCAGCATGCTAGCTAAAAAAAAAAAACAACAAACAAACAAACTAGCAGAAAACCACCTATTTTTTCAATCACCATCAGTTGCCAGTTATTCAGATTGTAAGTGAGAGGGAGGAATGAGATGGGGACCGGGGAGTCGGGAGTTGGAAGGAATTGCCACGTGTACCTCACTGCTGAGACCCTTTGCCAACATACCAGCGTGTGTCCCAGTGATTGACCCTCGGCAGTTGGTGGATGCACAGTGACTGTGAGGTCCTTGCCTTCACCATATTCCTCTGTTACTCTACCTGGGTCAGGCAGATATTTCTACACTCAACATGATGGACTCAGCAGCAGGTGGATACACAGTAACTGCGAGGTCCTTACCATCACCATATTCCTCTGTTATTCTACCTGGGTGAGGCAGATATTTCTACACTCAACAGTATTTCATGTCTTCTAGGTCGAGAACAGAAAAATGCTTGTAATGTATAGATATTTCACAATGTAATTTGTTCAATGTTCATATGGAAAGGATGTTTAGTTTTTCAATATTTGGAAACAGTTTTGCATCAAACAGCAGGCAAAAAATTCAGTATGATGAAAACAAGCTTGCAGCGCATGGGGGGAAAAGTGGGCTTATCATCATTTAGTCATAAGCAGTGTGTTGGCATAAAAAAAGAACTAGCATCCGCAACTTACCAGCAGTATGTAAGTGCATCGTCATCATTTAGTGGAAAAAGACAAAATGATCCTTTGATATGATAGATAATCTATATAAAACATCTGGATTACCAGCATGACAGCGTGAAATTCCTGGGTCATCATGTCTTCTTGGCAGCTTTTTAGGGTAAAATGAATCATACTGTAACTTGTCGTCAATAATCAACTGATCATTTCATTGCGTGTGTTCATTTCAAAATGATACATGATTTCTTGTCATCAGCACAAATATGAGTTATCTTACACCATGCCAGCTCAGGATGACCAATGTCATCAGTTGTTGGCAAAATAAAACAACAACAATCTTTTCTTGATTTATGAGGGATGATCAGACACTTGTGACACGAAGTGACCCCCACTGTTGTCATGGGTTTTCTGGTTTTTATCACCACAGTTCTCCAAACTTAAGTGCAGCAGGACATGAATGCTGAACTCATTCCATGAACCCATCACTGCTCACTGGTACAAAATGACCCAAACATGGACCTGTTTTACTGCCATGAATATGAAATGACCACATCCCGTTCCTTGCCATTAACACACATGTGTGTTGTCACTTTTCGTCAGCATTAACACAAAATGATTGATTTTGCTGCTGTTGACCAACCTCAGATGACCAGTCCTAGTCCCTTAGGCATTGCTACAAAATCAGCTGACAATCACTGGTCATCATCAGTGAAATAGGCCTATCATTGTCACTGGCCATTTTTGTCAGGGTTTTCTTATCGTTGCCTCCTTACTTTTTAAAGTGGAAATGGCGCAGGGTATTGACAATCCGTAGCTTTCGCTTTGTTGCCCGCACAAAAACGACCCATCCCATTTCTTGTCATTGACTTGCTCCATCACGAAATGTTGATGCAAAATAATCCATTCATTGTCATTGGATCAAAAATGACCAACTGCGTTGTTTTGACTCAATATGACCCCCATATGGTTGTTTTCTTGTCAAGGACTTATTGCACTGCTTTGATGTCAGTACTTTCTTTTTCTTTTCGTTCTGCATTCGCAGGCTGATACTCCTGCAGACACTGCCTGTATAGACAGGCAGTGGAGTTTAGTGTGTATGACCGTTTTTTATCCAATCATTAAGGCAGCCATACTCCATCTTCGGGGAAGGTGCATGCCATGTGTAACGTGTCATCCATACCAACGGCCAAACTGGCCTTCTCTTCTGAAAGTTGGTGATGGGATTTTATGTGTGTGCAAGATGTTGTGTGTGCGTTCACACACAGAACCTCGTTTTATAGTCTCATTCGAAGGACTGCACGGGAAATGGAGTCAGAACCAATGTTAACTCCGAGGGAAAGATCCCCTTGTACCAAAATTCAAACCCACAACCCCAGGATCACGAATCTGGCGCTCTACCAACTGAGCTATTCCGGCCCCCTGATGTCAGTACAAGATGATCCATTCAATTGTTTTGTTGTCAGCACAGAGAGACCCATTCTATGACTTTGTTGTTAGCACAAAATGATCTACCCTATTGCATCAGCATACTTTTGTGTTAGCACAAAAATGATCTACCCCTATTTCATCAACATAAATGAACCATTCCATTGTTTGTCACTAATATTTAATGACCCATTCCTTCACCTGTCATAGACTTACATTATCACTGATCATTTGCACAGACTCCTGTTGTACAAAATGGCCTATACTGTTGTTTCTCATCAGCACAAAATGACACATTCTTGTTTATCATCAACCTATAATGACCCATTCTAATGTTTGTCATCAACACAAAATGACAGGCAATCTGTCAAAAATAATTAATCATCTATTTCACCGCCAATTTTTTTTTTTTTTTTTTGTTTTGTTATTTATCTTGGTGTCCCCAGTTTTACAAATTAATGTAGGCTGTCCTAGATCACAAAGCTCAGATTTGGGCATCAGAAAGCTTCGTGAATATTTACATTAGGAAAACAAAAAGTCTATAAAATGAATTCTATATATATATATATGTATGGCCAGCAAAAAAAGGAGGTTTGAATTGTGAAAGGAGTTATTGTGAGCATTATTTAATTTGCTTCACTTTTGTGTAAAGATGCATATCAAAGAAAAACCCACCAACTGCCCCAAAATATTTGAGATTTATTTTGATTCTATTATTAGTTTTTCAGGGTTAAATTGCACATGTTTTCGCTCAAAAAACAGTGAAGGGTTGACCAAACTTCCTGTCCGAGTGGAAAGCAGGGTTTGTTCATTTCGCTTAATGCTTTGTGTGTGTGGCCAACTTACTAGGCAGCCTAGACATTTTTTGTTTGTTTTTCTTTTGATGTGTTATGAAATGCTAAACATGGTGTGTTTTGCTATGATGATACATGAATTATAACAGTGTTTCAACCCTAAAAACCAAAACCAAAACAAAACAACACATACTTACATTTCAGGAGGAGAAAACAGTTGCCTTGGTGTTACATTTCTGATTGCAAGCCAATAACTTTGTCATCTGTGCTATCAGGCTTTGTCATTGAAACAAAGTGGGTTGCATTGTTATTCTTCAGTTACAAGGAGAGTTGTCCATCTTTGTAGAGTTTTGTCGAGTTCTAGAGTTTACTACATTTGGATAGAGGTACCTGATTTTCCTTTTCTATTTCAGTTTCTGGTATTCGGATGTTACAGCTTACTTTTTTTGGTGCACTTAGATGCCAGAAATGCCTGTCTCATGTTGGTCTTTGAATAATTAACATGGAGGTCAAGACATGTTAAACTGACATGTGGTACGGATTATAATCTTTTAAAACAATTTTGATATACGAGAACTGAAATACAAACGACATTTAAGGATAAGAGTTTTGGGTGCATTTATTTTCCTTGTAACTCTTTTACAAGTGGTGTGTGATTTCCAGGATTTCCAGGCATGATCTGTGAAATCCATTGAATAGAATTTTAGCAAAATAAAATGTTGCAATTCTGGCTTTTTTCCCCTCTGAAATGTTAATTCATTCTTTTGTAAGTGAAAAGCTTTTACATCTGTACGTGATACTGTCAGAATGCTATTTATTCTTTTATTTATAGGTGAAAAACTTTTACATCCATGTGTCGTAGTCGCAGCATGTATATTGATATGCTTAGCAGAAAATTCTCTGTATTTTCACATAGATTAGTTCTGTATGGATTCCACCATTTTCAGATTCTGGGACCCATACAATGATGAACACAATACTCTGTTTCTTGATCAATGTCTGGCATGTGACTGTATGTTGATGTGCATGCATGTCTGTGTATGTATATGGATCCTGTGTGTGTGTGTGTGTGCGTGCGTGCGTGCGTGCGTGCGTGTGTGCGTGCGTGCGTGTGTGTGTGCGCGTTTTACGTATTTTGCTGACTGTACGTGTAAGAGAAGAAAAAAAGTGACAGGATGAGAACGAGGGATACAAAAGGTGTTCTTGTGGAAGCTGGAAAATGAGCTCAACCGTTGAATGTGATGTGTAAATACTTCTCTGCCTTTCCGTAATCAAGGTATGATCCTGAGAAATGTGATCATGGTGCTAAATCATGGCCCAGTGGACAGAGCTGAGCTTTCTTCTCTTGTTCCAAAGGTCTTTTTGGTTCTGTCCCCATTTGAGTCGGTCAAGTTAGAAGAGATTAGAGCGATTAGCGCTTGGGAGTCAATATCTGTGAAGGCTCTACCTCGTCCTTTTGATTGGACTAAACCTACATCCCAAGTGAGGATATCTGCATACTGAATAACATGAAAACTCTCACAGACATGTACGTACACACACACACACACACACACACACATAAAAACACATACACACACACACACACACACACATACATCGTCTGATATTACATAATGTGTATAGACGTTAAAAATTGAAGACCTAACACACACACACACACACACACACACACACACACACACACACACACACACACATCTGCACACTAGAGGCAGACTGTGGTTTCTCTAATAGCAGGATTGAACACTGTCATCTAACACACACCCAAATCTTACCAACAGTTTATCTGTAGCGCTCTAGCTCAGGAACAAAAGATTCTGCTGAACAAAGATTTTGCTGAACAAAGAAGATTTTGCTGACTGTTACGTTTGCCTTCACAAAGTGCAGTAATGGTAAACCTGAAAGGTCAGACACAAAAGTTAGATTTGGAATTAAAAGTGGGAGGGGAGGGGGGGGGGGGGGGGGGGTGGGGGGGGGCGGGGGGGGGGGAAGCACTGATATGGTGTATGGTTTTCCTGAAGGTTTTTTGCACAGATGAAATTAAAACAGTGCTAAGTTTGTATATGGAGCTGGTTGTGTGTGTGTGTGTGTGTGTGTGTGTGCGTGCGCGCTTATGTGTGTGTACATATGTGTGTGTGTGTATGTGGGTGTGGGTGTGGGTGTGTGTTTGGATAAGGGGAGAGGACGATGAAATTTACGGAAATTTATTTTTTACTACCAATAAACTGAAGAATAGGTTAAAAAAAAAAAAAAAGACCCCAGTATACTGGCAACTTTGAATGTTCCGTGTTGATGATGCGAAATGATTGTGTAATGACACTATGCAGTCTTTTGTATGAAATGCAAATTAAAAAAAAAAAGGAATAAAAAGCCTTTCATGTGAGGGGGACATTGATATTGTCTTGTGATACAATTTACATTGCAACCGCAACTACATATGAACATCACATTCATCACAACTATTCAAACATACATACACACACATAAATTTACTGACTGGGACACTTGTATATATTTTGTAAAATGCACATAGCATGCACCCTGTGTGAGATATGGAAAGAATGAAGGAAGTAAGAAAATTGAGTGAACGATATTGAACGATACTGACTGGATGTCACGGGCAACGACTGAATGAAGCGTCAGCTGGCAGCTCTTCAGTCGGCACTACTCAGGTGGGCAGCCCATTGTGTAAACGAGTGTGGATTGTAAAGCGCTTAGAGCTTGGTCTCTAGCCGAGAATAGGCGCTATATAAATATTCATCATTATTATTATATACAACACATATGGAACCCCCAGAAGTCACTAATTTCACACATGCACGCACACACGATTAAGTGAAAAACAGTCAGATCATGGTCTGTGTCATCTGTACTGTAACTATGTTTTTTTGAGTCTATCAGTATCTGCTAATGTTTTTAAGTTCTCTGTTTTCACACAGTCTTGCAGTTGGCTGGAAGATAAACATACATCATGTGTGAATGAATGATGTCATGCGTGAATGATTGATTATGTTCTCTTCCAGGTGTGGGAAGTTTGCAATATTTGACATTTTAACAAAACTACGCTAATTTTGCATGGATAATTTTTTTAATACAGTCTGCAGTAGCTTCCTGTGTGTTGAATGATTTTTACGTAACTGGCATGACTTTTGTTTGCATACACTATTATAGTTTTTTTTTTTTAAAATTTCATTTTGTATTTTTATATATTTATAAAGACGTGGATGGGAACAGTAATTGATGCTTCAACATTGCCAAATGTTCATGTATGATTTGACTAAAATTCAATAAATCATTGACGGAATACTGTAGTACATTGTCTGCCTCGTGTGTGTGTGTGTGTGTGTGTGTGTGTGTGTAAGACGGACATTGGAAATATGGTGTGTATAAGCACATATCATACATATATAAGAAATACTTGGGACATGGGGACAAGCAAACTGTTGTTAAGTTCTGTATGAACTATCCAAGTAAACTCTGCTGATGATTTCTAGGACTTCTGTCTTAGTTTTAAATGGTTGCAAAATCGTTAAAGGTATGAGAGTGTATCAAACACCACAGACCATTGTCATCTTGAGTTCAATGACATCTCTTTCTTTGTGTTTCCAATCAAAACAACCTCTCTCCATTCAGGCAATAAGGCTGCAAACCACTAGCTAGAAAAAGGCATTCTGCATGTGTTTCAGTTGTGTTCTTTATATTAAAGATCAGAAACAGCTGCTTGTTTGTCTCTCTACTAAGGTTTTCCAGAGCAAGTCTGGTCACAGGAATGCATACTAATGAAGAATCAGTTTGAACAAATAAGTAAAATATATCACACAGTTGGAATATACTGTTTTGGTATCATGCACACATCTTTTCTTTTTTGGGCCCTGGATAAACTATCTGTTTACATTTGCTTAAATGTAGCCCAATTTTCTTTTCTAGTAATTAAAGTATAGCACTCTTGCTAAAAAGAATGTTTCATGCACTTAGTCAAACAGCATAGGTATATAAAATTTTTAACTTTTTTTTTTTTTCAATTTGAAGGCAATTTGTATTAAAAATTATCATTGTCAATCAGGAATTCAATACAAGCAGAAATGTTTTCTCAATAAACAAATTTCACCTGTCTACGTCATGGTAATGCTTAATGATGTTCCCAGGAAAACAGGATCAAAGCACATCACACGACTACAAAATGGTAAAGACAACTAATATTATTTTACATTGAAATCACATGAAGCATGTCGTTTACCTCCATTCAGTATTAGCTGCTGACAGTCGAAACAAGTTAAAAGGAATTCTTTCGTTTTCCGGTTAAAAAAGCTGCTTGAAAAACAGATACCCAGTCCTGATCTTATCATTCAGTTTTTGTTTGTTTTCTCAAAGTAGTGTGCATGTCAGTATTGTTCCATCTTGAAATATTTGTTAGAAAAAAAGACAACAACCCCCTCCTCCCTTCACACACACACACACACACACACACACACATGCCTGATTCTTCTTCTTTGCGAACACCATGGTCTACACGGTCAGTCCAGTCCTTGTGATGA